>VUYV01000307.1:225813-289876 GCA_008711295.1 Anarhynchus alexandrinus | reverse complement strand
TTTTTTTTTTTTACTCTACAGTAACTCATATTCTAGCTATTACTTCAATATCATTACAGTCATTTAATTCCCTTTGAGGGTTTTAGGTGGGAGGAGTCATTACAGCACTGAGGCAATTTGGAAGTATATATTAAGTACTTAATAGAATCTAACAATCTATCATATCATGTCAATTGATAGTGTTAAACCACTAAAATATTGAGACATGAAAGCATTGGAATAATTCTTATGTACAGGAGTCAGCTTTCAAACATACACACACTCAAGGGAGAGAATTTTCAAGGCAGACTTAAAACAGATGCAGGTTTTAGAAAATATGCTTTTTGCTCCATAAGAATAAAGAAATGTCATCATAGACAATTTAATGCTGAATAGCTTTTTAATAGGTTCATCAATGTACTAACAAGATTTAAACTATTGTGTAGCCTGAAGTAACACCAAGAAAGGGGGAAAGGTGGTACTAAGATGGCTTTTTGCTGGGTAGTACTCCTAAGCCTTTTAAAATCATTTCGATGTAGTTATTCAGAGGACTAATCTTCTTTTCTTGTTTCTACAGTCTTTATGTAAAGATTGTTTTCATCACAAATGCTGCAAGCCATTAACCATATCAGTTCAATCATAAAGAACAATCTTCAAACAAAATCCTCTACGTTGGAATTGTAAAATAGTTGTTATTCAACAATTAACTTTAAATCCCTGAAGGAAACATGGTATCAAGATAAAAATACTGACTGAAGCCTGAAAACATTAAACACGGCCAACTCAAGAAAAAGCACAGAATTTTTGAAACGTCAACATACTTAATTTTGATACTGTTTTAAAAATCTTAGATACTCATATTTTATTCCTATTTATAGCTCCAAATTGTCATTTATTCCTATGGCAACAGCTATAATGTAAGCCATTAAGGAAAATTTGGTAGCACTTATCAAATAATGTGTTACCTTATATCGTGTTTCTCTTTGACCTGTCACATTAACTTCCTTTGTATAACAACATTATAAAAAACAAGTGACTAAGAACCAAATCACCTAGGGCCTAAAGCAGCACATGCAACAATACCAAAGAAATGTAAAACTTGGGAACAATCTCTCCACAAGTAATTTTTTCATGGACAGGACTTTACTGTGCAACTAATGTGCACGTGGATTCAGTTCAAGGTCCTTTCCAACCATTCTATGGTTATAGTGTTCATAAGCAGAATAACAGCAGAAAAGAATGTTGTTTGTGTCTATAAACACAACATCTTACTGTTATCAAATGCTGAAACATGATGCATTGAAATGAAACACTAACAGTTGCACAGCAAACATAGATTTACCACAAAATTCTTCTCATTAGCCACGACAATTTTTCAAGTCATAAGGTTTTCTTCAACAGGCACCATGATTTGGGTTTTTTTTTCCCCCAATACAGGTTAAAATTGGAAATTGTCCCCATCTCTGCCTGCTGGAAACTTGCAATTTAGAAGAAGGAAAGAAAGAAAAAAAAAAAAAAAAAAGGTAAAATAAACACCAGCAGTCACCAGGCTGTTCTGCAGGACAATTGTATCATTTATAGCAATCACAGTATTGCTATCAGAACAACAAAGGTAAAAGTTATGCCCCAGAGGAGAAAAAGTGCAGGTATTTTTTGTCAAGTCAATGTAACGCAGTGTTGTAATCTAAGGTTACAAAAGATGGTTAACCAGGTGAGAAATTCTGAGGTGCACCCTTTTTGCTTTGGTTTGTTTCTCTTTTCTCACACTGTTCCTCACTCCTCACTGCCGTGCAGTGTTTTGTCTTTTCTTAAACACGTTTTTCCAGAGGTGCCACAGGCTGGCTGATGAGGTGAGCTGTGCCCTGGGGTGGGTCTGCCCTGCTGCCAACACCTGGGCACAACCTACACCCAATACACACCCCCCTCAGTAAGCATGGTCTCTTACCACCCTAATCACGTAGCTTGGACAGCTTTGGATAGTGGCAGTGTTGAAGAAATAATAAGCATCATCTATCCAATATGGAGCCAATAACAAAGAGATGCTTGAGTTACTTTTCTCACCTCCTGCATTTCTGGTTTAACAACACTGTATTCCTCATCGGAGCCGGCAAAGCACTTGGATGAAGAGCTGGGATGGAGTTATTCTTGAGATACATGCTTTTTAATATCACACATTTTGAGGTTAAAACCAAATACCTAACCAGCAAAACCATGATTTATTGGCTTCTTTTTTGATAGCATTCTGAACTTTGTATTATTTTCTAGAGAAGCCAGATGAGGAAAAAAAAATAATCACTCCCTTTAAGTACAACAGAAAGCAATTAGAGATGTAGCAAATGAAAAAGTACCTAAGCAGTAGGAACCATGATCTAATTAAGGTTTATAATTAGAAATAAATTGAGATTGAAAAGGCAAAAAACCAACAGGATGCTTAATGTCAGAAGGAAATAGTTGTCAGATTAGTTAATATATTCTCAGGGGTAAACAGGCTACCAAGCAACGAAGATAGATACGGACAGTGCAGATGAATGCTGCATTAAATGCAACCAAAGGCGTAGAAGAGAGGAGTACCCTGCAGCTGTATAATCTCAAATATAAAAATGAATTAAGAACCATACAAAATACTGAGAGGGAACAGAGAGTGAAAGAAAATAACTCAGAAACTAGCAGTGGAGGACAAAAATTGCATATTTCAGTCTAATAACACAGGACGCATAATGAGGAAATGCCAGTGATGAGTAGCGGTAGAAAATTAAAAGCTCTCTAAAAGATCTCTGATGCACTCAGTGATCAGCTTTTATACAAAATTAATATAATTGTTCTACTTTGCTAGTATTTTAACTAATGCTTACATTCAGAGAATGCTATTCTAGCTTTTTACACTTTTTATTTAGCTTTAAATTTTCCATGCTCTAATCTCTGTTTAACTCTAGCTTGAAATTAAAGTTATTCACCAATAAAAAAAGATTTAGAGAGAAATATCTCACAAAAGGTCTGTTATCCACATACTGCTGCTTAAAGTTGGGTGCAATTTTTTTAAAAACAAACAAACCAACCAACAAACCAACCAAACATGCTTTTCCCTTCTGCAGTGCCAAATGCTGAGAATCAATGTTTGGTGGGAATGCAGCAATTTCACTGAAATGACCAGGAAAGCAGGCAGGCAGCCAGGCTGACCATCTTGGCCAGGCTGAACATCCTTGTCCAGCCTTGGTCTTTTTAAAGCCATGGGGTCCAACTTTCCCATGCTGCCCAGTAGAATCTTATCTCCTGCACAGCTATCTGTGTTTACACTTCTTTATTATTTGTTTATCTAGTAGACCACAAAGTCTGCTATCCACCTAGTGTACTATGGATCAGAAAAACTGTGGACATGTATAAGAGAAAGATGAGCTATGTTTTGAAGTTATTACAATGAAAAGAAGGACAAAGCTGATTCCTCCACGGGAACTGCCTCAGAAAGGCAACAAACAATTGTTACATGATCTGTAAAGACACAATATAGTTGCGCTAAAATGTGGCTAATACTACTTGACAGTGTGTCTAAGACTTGGTCATACCTGGGAATATAGGTGTACTGCAGAACTGTCTGCAAGACAGCAGATGAGACAATATGAAGTGGTCTGAGACATGAGGGAGGATCTCAAAATTGAAGGAGTGGTGTAACCGCTTGCAATTTCTTTGAGTTTAAGAGTGGTTAGTCTGTTAGCCACTTGCAGAAATGCATGACCAAAATAATTGAAATTTTAGCAGTTCTTCTTTTCAGTATTAAAGAAAAACATCTTTTTTCCTCTAATTTATTCTCCACATACCATTCCAGATTCTGGAGTCTGCAGTTCCAGGATGCACTGTTTCTAAAACAGAAGGATATATAAGTTTTTTTCTACAATGAACTTACTGAAAGTGAAATTGTAATATAACAAGTGATGGTATAACCAATGAGGAATCACACAGAACAGAGATCTGAGAGACAGGGAGGATGACTAAGGTGATGTAAAACCTTGGGAAGCAAAAAAGCATTGCTTAAATATTTCTGAGGAGCATGAATTAATCTGAATCAATGTCTGCAAATACAGTCCCCAAAATGTGCTTAATATAAGTAGGTTTTACTTAAGATTTAGCAATTTATATGGGTCTGTAGTGTATGTATATGTGTAAAATAATAAATACATATATATAAAAAAATAGGCTGACATAAAATAAATATGTGCAGGTTTTTCTTTCAAATTTAGGAACAGTTAACACTTACAGTTAGATACTCCTAATACCTGTATAAATACTGTTCACTCAGGAGTTTGTTTTCTTCCCCTTGCATTTAGGGTATTTTTACTAAATGAGTGTCTGCAAAGATCACAGTTTGTCATATATCACTAGGACCAGGATTCAGACCTTCAGACACTGGACAGGACTTGGAACAAGACTGATCAGCACATCCAGGAACCAAGAGAAAAAAACCTGAAACCAATTTAAATTTATCTTGACCTGCTAATAGTGCAAATGAGTTTGGGTCTTAGTAAAAATAATAATAGCAACCTGAATATCACAATGAAAGTCAATTTCTCTTTAATTAAATCCAAGTGCAGCTGGTCTACGGAACTGCTGGGCGGGACTTTCATTCTCTCCTGCAATCTCCTAATCATAGTGTCAAGTGTCTTATTTCTAACATACTTATTTAGTATTTTAATAATAGTATCAGTGTTTAAAAATTATCAGATAATTGTAACTCACCTGAGAGGACTAATGGATATAAAGGATTTCATCCCAAAGCAATGCCTTGCATGTGACACATCCATCCATCATGGTGATTGATCAGGATGTCCTTGCCACTAAGACAACCTATGGATCTTTCTAGGTAACACTAAATTTAGCTAATACAGAAAGACTTACTCTTGTTCAAATGTGTACAGCATGCTTGGCGGTATTGGGATGCACCTGAGCTGCAGCAGATTACCTTTACATCCTAGTCCAGTCTCTGCCTCTCTCATGATGAGGTTTGGACTATGCTCCTCATTAGGATGAAAAGTGTTTCTTTGATCGATTAGCCTTCCTAAGCTTATCTTTGTTCTCTCCTAATGAGAAACCAGGACTGAAGACAATTATATTCAAAACAAATATTCTTCAGATGTACAGTGAAGGTAGAGTAAGCGCAAACTCAGAATTAGTTTGCTGAAACACTGGGTGGTGGACCATAATATCACAGCAAAGAGAAAATCGAAGAAGAAAAACAAATCACTATTTATAAGTAGGAACTGTTACCCTGACAAACAACATCTATACTGACACAACAGAAAATCCCGGCCTTTTCCACCTAAAATTGTCCTTTTTTTTTTTTTTTTAAAAAGGAATTACAGATACTCAGAATGGGAAAAAAATTACACTGGTGAGAAATGTTATCCTATCATACTGATATTTAAGTCATCACCCTGAATTATCTGTAACAGGACAAACTTCTAGTTAGTATAAACTGAGTGGAACTTCAGAAAGTTGAAACAACCTAAGCAATGGTCAGGGTCATCTTATCTAATAAGAGTGGTATTTGGAGGTTGTCCAAGAACCTGAGGCTATGGCTGAGACTTACTCTTAATAGTGCTGCTGTCATTGTTTAACTTCTTATCTCTCGTGAGTCTTAAGGAAATCAAACCCAGTGTAACAGTTTTGCTTAAAGTGGTATTAATTGCAGGTTTAAGTCATGACTTGGAAATTCTCTAGAGAGATATCTTCATAAACACAGAATTTAAGGCCAGGCAAACCCATGATAAAAATTTAATTTGACCTTCTGCATAACACAAGCCATAACTTTCACTCCATGAAGCCTATATCAAGCACACTCTAAGTTGACCAGAAATTGTATGTATTTAAAACATCTAAACTTGCTTTGGAAATGCAAGTAAATGCAAGGAAATAATTTACTAAAAGGAAAATTTTTTACTAAAATATGCACCTTATCTCTATCTTGGACCATTTCTTTTTTCTTCCAGTTTCTGTCTGCTGGCTCTCATTAAACTTTTTCTCCATTAAAGGGTCTCTATGGGCAGAAATCTTGTCCTCTCGATGCTGTTAAAAATTCTCGTTACATAGAGACTGCTGGGACATCTTCTATCTTTAAGGCAATTTGATATCTTTCACTCATAAGAGCCTGGTTATGCTTACTTCTTTCTTTGCCAAAAATTACCCATTTTGCATAGCAACTGTTTGACTCAGGATCAAAACTTTAGGGAAAGTTCAGTCTTTCCTGAAAGAGAATGTAAGAACATGAATGATGTTTCACTGCATAAGAAGTCTGGCTTCTTGCTTCACACTCTGTGAGTTTGCTGGATCATGCTGCATCACTAGATGAGGTGAGGGTCTGAGGAACCAAAGGGAGAAACTGATGATGAATCATACAATCACAGAATAGTTGGGGTTGGCAGGGACCTCTGCAGATCATTTAGTCCAACCTTCCTTCAGAAGTCAGGTCATCTAGAGCAAGTTGCTCAGACCCCCGTCCAGTCAGGATTTGAATATCTCCAGGGATGGAATTGTTTCACAAATGTTTACTGATTGTATAGTCCTTATTTTCTAAAGCTGTGGGGCCCACATGCAGATATGCTCAATATTTCCCAACACAAAGACAATAAGAGCAGTAATTTGAAGATTCAATGTTATATGTAAACACCAACACCCTAAGAACATCAGGACACTGGACAACTCGAACCATGATATATCATTGGAGCTTCATTTACGTATTTAAAAGAGAGGTACAGGGGGAGCACCAGTTGGTAGCCCAGTGGCCAGTTTGGCCCAAACCATAACAACCATACACTTCTGGTTTTACAAGGTTGTGAAATTAAGTTAACTTTGTCAAGTACTCATACACTACTGCGATAACTTAAACAGAAGTGTCTGCCATTAATGTCCATTAATTCGACTCTGAGTATCGGATTTGAATAGTATGCAATAATCACACTGTAAAGCCACAATGTGGAAAAAGCGAAATATTTCTGTGTGCACAAAGTAAGCGCTAATTAGCCTGTGCAATGAGTCAGACAATTCTGAGAAGAAAAATAACATGTAACTGTCCAATTTAAACCATAACAGAATAACTCTGTAGATGGGAACTGAACTAAATTAGCCCAGAAAAGTCTTCATATCAATATTGCCCATCAACTGCTTTGGAGGAAGGGGTAGTTTTATGAGTTTCTCTAGTTTTTAATGTTGAGCAGCTTTAGAGAAGACAAATATTTCTTCCAAGTATTTTCTGAAACATTTCCAGTTCTGCAACAGCCTTTTGAAGTCTGGACACCAGAACTGGACAAAACATCGCAGAAATATGGCCTTACTAAATCTGTGCTATTATCGCTTTATATATAAGAAATGAAATAATTTCCAAGTTTAAGTTCCAAGTTCTGTGGTTTGCATAAACACACATGTGCACTGAATGTCAGAGCACTTTAACTTATTTTGTTCATAAATCATCCCTAATGCACAAAAAGCAAGTCCAACAAACAAAACAACAATCACAGCATTAAATATATCTGCTAAATAAAAAGCCTAATTAAAAAAAAAATCTCTGAAAGAAGCTTTTTGTTAGTAATGTCTATTGCTGTTTGGAATGCAGTAGACTGATTTTTCAAATAACCTCCAAGACACATTGAAAGAATTTTAAATATATATATTTCAGACTTTTTTCTTTTTTTTTTTTGTAATTTATTAATATTTTGTGATATGAAATTTCAGAAGCTATAGAACAATTTTTGGCTAGAAAGTTTGTGAATCTGGTGAGAGAAAGCAGCTTTACTGGAGTAATAAAATGTTTCATCTTCCTGGGATCCCTAAAGAGTCCTAAAATGACTTCTGTTTTGCAAACAGACTTGCACAAATGATATCTTCCCTTTTGCTGCATTAGCCCTCCAGAACATTAAATTTCCCATAGAATGTGTTTATTTCTCAAACCTCTTTCTGCCTTCTTCAGTGATGACCTTAGAAGATGGAGGTGGTAACCACCATCTTCTGGGAGACATGGTCATGAGTTTACAAACATGAAAAATTATTCACCAAAGATAAGGTTCTGAGTGGCAGAGCACTGGAACAGGCTGCCCAGAGAGGTTGTGGAGTCTCCCACTGTGGAGACATTCAAAACCCACCTGGACGCCATCCTGTGCAACCTGCTGTAGGTGACCCTGCTCTGGCAGGGGGGTTGAACTAGGTGATCTCCAGAGGTCCCTTCCAACCCTGACCATTCTGTGATTCTGTAATAGCAGCAATGAGTCTCAGAGTATTTTAATGAGGAAGTAAGAACGTGATAGAAGAGCCTTCCATGTCTATCTTTCCACCACTTCTTTTCCAGTCTTTTTTGTCCTTTAGCCCAATCTTACCGTATTTTCTCTCTTCTCATAAAGCTTATTCTTACTTGGCTCTTCTCACCCCAAAATCTTGCATTCATCTTGTTCTTCCTCTTTCTCAGGTTCCCNCCTTTTTCAAAAAACTTTTTTTTTCTTGGGTCCTTTCCCCCCCAAATCCTTCCTTCCCCTTTTTTTTTCCCTTTTTTCGGTGCCCCCCCCCCCCCCAAAAAAAAGTTCCACTGTATTTATTCTCATGTGCCTTATCCATCTGTAGGACAGCAGATCTGCCCAACTTGTGTGATTTTTCACCCTTTTTATCAGTATCTCCTTGAGAATTTGCCCTTGAATTTGTGCCAGCCCTGGAAATAAGCAAAAGAAAGCAGAAGCTGCAGCTCCCTAGCAGGGTGGCAGGGCTGATCTGGCCCCAGCCCACCTTGGCCATGGACCTGTAGCATTTCCAAGGAAGAAATTGAAATGAAATAGGAGCTGAAGCAGCAGCAGGCAGGTGCTGGAACAAAAGCTTCCTACCCCACTGGTCATATAACTCCTCTGCTGGGAGATGCTTCTCTGTGCTTTCTATTGAGCTACTGAGTACAACAGCAGAATATTAAGGGATATTTTGATAGTGGGAGAGTGAATGAGTGCAGAATGCTATTGCATTGTAAGCAGTTTCAGGCTCTCCTTTCACCACCTAACACAGGCTCCCTCACCACTCTGAGTCAGCCAGAATTTGCAAGGGAACATGGTTGTCCCATTCCAAGCTGCAAGTGGCACGAGATACCAGTCTTCTCAGTTGCTCTATGCTTAACACCTAGTGTAGAAGCTTTCTTGTGTAGTAGGACCTAGATGCACCTAAACCTGTAGATTGCCTTGATCAGTCTAGAAAATATAGCTGTTCCAATAAGGAGCTAATCGCATATATTGCAAGAAGGAGTGAAGACCTTGCGAGTCATCACTACTAGTATATATTAGTTTATAAAATCTATTTCTCATATTTTTCATATGAATAGAGATTGGGTTTTTAATTTAATTAATGAAAAAATAGGTTCTCTTGTGCTTATAATGGATATGGTTTCTTCCAACGCTGTAGGATTGTGTCTTGTAAAAATTTCAGGAATCCTGTAAAAGTTGGCACTGTTTGCTTTCTCTCTGTTCTTTTTAAAAATCAACAAGAAATTCCAGAAATACATAATCAGCTAGGCCATTTCCCATTATCAGTGAAACACCAATTACTGAATCGTTACCCTTCTCAGGTACTCCACAGAGGAAAAAATATTTTAGCGACTATGTATTTTAGTGCCTATTTAGCAAAGAAACTCTGCAACATCAGTCTTTGCTTCCTAGATGTTCTGGGGCTTGGTCTAAAAGTTATTCGGGTCAACAGAATTCTTATCATCAAGTTAATAAGATTCAGTCAGGCTCCAGTGGACACAAATATACAACAGTAAATAAAATGCACGTGTTCACCTGCATTTGGCAACGAACCCGGGAAGGGAAAGAAAAAAAAATGACCTATAAACTTGCTGTTTGCAGGGAACAACATATTGTTGCACTTCAACTCCAATATTTTTTTTCATTTGAGATATCTTTAAACAAAAAAAACCAGATTTTTCTCCAAAAGGAATATTTCTTTTTCTTCTCAGCTTTTAAGATATCCTTTATCCACACTGTTTAATGAGAGAATACAATTCAATGAAACACCATACTAACTTACCTAAGTGATAAGACTTCGTTGCCAGAGGCAAATACAAAAAGATTGCCATCAAGACAGTCTGTATAAGCAAGTAGTCTACAGAAGACTTCAGAAGCCTCCAGATCAATTTTTCAATACTTGAGAAAGCCTCCATGATACAAAAGATCTCTTGGATATTTGGCTAATTTTTCTGTTGGGAATTATATTTTCTAACACACATATTTTGATACCATCACTGTACCTGATTATTGCCATATATGTCAGGATGGTGATAAAATAAGAAGAAAGAGATGCAAAACCCTTTATTCAGTCATGTTCATTTTACTGCAGGCCTACGGGATGTTCTTGACTGATGTATCTAGACTAGATTTAAATTATTCAAGAAATTGAGCTAATTGTCAGCCTAAATTTTTTCTTTGCAAACTGCATCACATCACTGTCAGCTATGTCCCATTGGACTACCCTAAACAGTTCTTTTTCATCTTTTATTCTTATGCTATTCAATACACCTAAATGATTGTTACAGTCCCTCTTAAACATTCTTAGCCAAAGTAAGAATGCGAGATGTGTTCAGAATATTGTCTTCCATTATGGAAGCAATGAAATAAATCATTAATAACATAGCTTAGGGCTTTGTTTCTTTCCATGAATTTTATCTAGCTGTGTTATTTTAATCATAGACTGGGCAACAAATCAATAGACTGTGAAGATCACATTTTCCTGCACTCTCTTTTCTCAGAAAGCTTAATGGGGACCTAATAGCAGCATTTCAATACTTTTGAGGGGTTTATTGAGAAAACCTAGCCAGGACCTTTACAGTGGTGTCTGGCAGGAGGATGAACGCAGGCTGAAACAAGAAATTCTGGCTGGTAAGAGCTTTTTTTTCCCATAAGGACAATCCAGCCAGGAAGAAGGTTGTCCAGAGAGTTAGTATCATCTCCATTGTTGGGAGTTTTCAAGACCCAGACAGATGAAGTCCTGAGCAATCTGGTTTTATTTCATATTTGACCCTGATTTGAGCAAGAGGTTGAACTAAAGACCTTCTGAGGTCACTTCCCATCCCAGAATTATTGTGTCATTCTACATGAAACAATGAGGAAGTAACCAATGGGGAAAAAAGGAAACAGAGGAAAACAGAAAATGAAATACTTTGCTTGCCCAAAGTTTCTGGGAATACTATTGGCTTTTTCCCATACATATTTTCATATCTTTAGTTCTTGAATTCATAAGTTTTCATTCCCTAAGCTGCAATTCAAACATTGTCTCACAGTCGCTGAATAACAGTTTAAAAACACATTCAGGTATTGGAGGAGAGGAAATATTTTTAGGCTGTTTCTCATAATTGATAAACCGATGGAAGATTTCTTGGTAGGGATCTCTCAGAAAGTCACTTATTGAAAGAATAAAGATGCAGGTAACATAGACATCTAGGCTGCTCGACAGAGCATTCAACTCAGCCTATTGTCAAAACCTGTTTCAAGAATTGCAGTGTCGGGCTATTAGGAACTCGCTGTAAGTTACCATTATGCCTGAACTTACTGTTCTAAAATATGCAGCATACATGCCTGGTTATGTGTCGTGCATTTTAATCCAGTCTGTTTCTGTGCTTGATCAGCTATTTAAACAATACTAATCACTACAGGAATTCAAGGAATGGCACTTTTATTCTGAGGATTTGTTTTATTTCTTTCAAGATACATGTCACTGAAATAAATGTTTAACACATTTATCCATGAAATAAAAAATTATAGAAGATTCATAGATCCCTATATTTTTAAAGTTGCTATTTTATGTAAAGGTCTACCATTTTGCCAACAATGTCCGAATATAAATAAATTTTAACATATGCAATTATACTGTTTAAAATTCTAAAATTACTTATTAGCCTAAAAATAGTTTCCCATAGTGCCACGCATCTGGTTACATGAACATTTCTATATCTTCTTAGTTTACCTGCCCAAACAAACTCTATGTGATTATAAGGGTCAAGCTGTTTCTTCTCTCTTATTCAGCTTTCAGCCACACACGAGACTGCTGTCTGGCTACATGGTTAAAACTGGGATGATACTCCTGCTGATGTATGAGCAAGGACAGAATCTCCCAGTCTGGGCTCTGGGTTATAGGTAAGGAACACTGAAAACTTATTTTTTCATTAGTTAAATATGACTCTGAATATAGCTATGCAATAGCTTTGTGGATCAAGTATTTTCAGATCGGAGAAGATGCTATTTCTGTACATATATATGCATGCTTCTAAAGTTCGACAACAGGTCTTCTGAGAACCCTTGGTTCAACCGTTTCCAAAAGGCCTTGCCTGTCAAATGTATTAACTGATCTTCACCAAAAAAAAAATAAAAAATATACAGAATAGTACATCTGTCATTACACCACATACTTCCTTAGCTCACTAATAAACTGAGCGTCAGACTGAGAAACAGTCACACTGATTGATGGCTCACTTTAAAGCAGCGTTCTGCTAATCAGCCTGCCATGGCACCGAAAGAGTGAATGCCAGGAATGCGCAAGAATTTCTACCAGTGGGGTCCTCAGCTCGGTGCTAAAATGCTTCTTTAGGGGGCTGATCCTCGCAAGGTGCAGAGGAAACCACTCTGGAGTGCCCAGTTCCTGCAATTTGCTCTCACTGAGAAGAGAATGAAGAGCATTAAGTCTTTGGAAGGCAAGCTCCCACTCACTGATGTTGCAGCTCTCAGAGCTGATGTGTGCGCTGAATGTATTGTTTCTGAACCTTTTATAGATTTAAAGATAAATGCTTTTAACTTGGAACTGATGCCATATGATTATCTCTAAGGAAAAGAATAGACACTGTGATTATTTCAAACTTATCACAACATGAATTCCCTGGGGAAAAAAATGTTGATGTGTTTCTTCAATTCTAAACTAAAAATATATTGCTAAAAAGAGATATAAAAAAATGTGCTAGCATCAGTAGAGCATCTTTCATGTTTCTAACTCTCGTGCAAGGATTTATACGCTTTGATGGTGCAATTATCCACTATGAAGGATCTGCACAGAGACTAGAATGTTTGCTTCATTTAGTGTTTCAGTTTAGACTTGAAACATAAATATGTCAAAGGCGAAGGCTTTCTCCTCTGAGTCCCCCAGTCCTCTTGACGGTGTCATAAGCCTCACTATAAGGTCTCATTTATTAAGAATTTATGATTTGCTGCCATGAATACCAACGGGTGTAGTGCAAAAATGTTTGATTGCTGAATTGCAATTTAATAACCAAGTTATAAAAGCTATTATAGAACATGACCTACTGGCCAGATACACATAAATATTTAATCAGGAGTCAAGACTTCCTCACACTTGCTCTTAACAGAACAGCTTCTTAAAGTGGGAGAAATGGAGATTTTTGAATGCGTGTGTTGTAAAATACCTCTTAAGTGCAGTACCATTAAAGAATGGAATACTTTTTAAAAGGTTTTGTATACATAGAGGTATTATTATATATAATATGCATATATTATAAGCAAACAGAAAACAAATAAAGTTGTAAATAATTTTAAACCATTCAATTCAGGTTTAAACTCTAAGGTTAATCATCTCATTAAAAAATAACTATGTTATAGTGAGGCAACTATGGGTACATCAGCCAAGACTTTCATAATATTTCCTTAAGGAAAAGTCAGTGTGATCCTAGAGATAGCATGTTGTCTCATGTTATCCAAACCCGGCTGTTAAGCAATATAAATGTTCAGCTACAAGGTTTCTCAGGGACATGGAGCTATAAAACTGGAACAGTTTTTATACTGTCATGGACCGTAAAAGAGAAATCATCTTTCTAATTTACTTGCAGTAAATGGGAATTGAAAATTTATAAGAAGAGGCGGGGGGTGGGGAAAAGGAACCTCAGTAAAATTTATATTAAATGGAAAAATACAGACTGTCACAGCCTCTGATTTTGTTTAGTAACATTGTTTTTTGTTCTCAACTGAAGTGCTACACCAACCTCAGGACACTCCAGGCAGAAAGAACTAGCTTTGGTCTTTCAACACCTCTTTCTTTTATTATGGAATGTGAGTTAGAGTAGTTAGGTAGTATAAACAAGCTCTAAATCTCATTAATCTTACTGCCCTTTCTGTTCCCAGTTGTGAAGTCTCCAATACGGCAATCATATTTTTCACTCAGGCAGCCACCATGTACTCAGAAAGAAGAGTGATGTTGAATTTTAAGAACATTTGCCGAAACAGTAGCAAGCGCAATATTGCCTTTACCATCCAGCGTCTCCGAATTACCATCGTTAGGGTCATGTTTCTTTGCTTTTTTTCTGCTCACAACCAGGAAGAAAAAAACCCCGAACTATGGTGTATAATTTTCCTGTTTCTAGAGGTCAAGTACTTTTTCAATTGATTTCTTTTAGCCTAAGTTAGAGATGGGGCAAATGGAATCTCCCACCCGATTGTTCCACATGTCAGCAAGGGGTTGTTGAACTGATGTATCTCCATGGCTATGACAGGAAGGGATCTGTGCTTCCCTTCTCTACTTTGAACGTGACAGCAATCATGTGAGAAGAATCACACTAACAGGATTTCAGACCAAACTGGCAGTCACCTCATAAGACACACTAATCTCAAGAGATTTCCCACCATTTATGGCCAAGAAACAGTGAGAAACATTCACAAGCTTCCAGGTAACACTTGTGAGTCTCAATCTGAACCCTGGCCCGAGCACTGCTTCCCTTGCTGGTTTCCATGGGTATATGCACATGCCATGGCTGTCTCATGGCACCAAGCAGATAATAAAGCAAAATACAGAGGAATGGCAAAAACTTCAAAGTTTAAAATAATGCCTATTAGCTATCTTTGGTGCTTCAGAACAAGTTTCTAGAGCTATAGCAGAAAAGTGATGTTGAATAAGTAAGTAATAGTATGTGCTGCAATATTGAAGGAGAATGAATGTGTAACAAATTATATTACCTAGTATGTCTGAAAATACTGTGTTTGCTTTTAATGTACTTTTAGACAAGGTGAACATTAACAATAAATTGCTTTTTAATTCTTCTTAAATAAAGCCATCTTAAAAATTCATGTTGTCTGCAATATGTGCAGAGATGCACAGTCAGATAAATAACACATCGTTATTGTCAAAAAAGAACTTATGAATTATCGGATGGAGATATGTGGCTAAGAATCTTAATTAGAAACTGGCTTAATTCCACAAAAGTAGAGAAAAATAAGAGGAAATTCACTCCTAAGAAAGGTCTTTTATTCCCCAGGCTGATATGTCCGAGGTAGCTGTCACAGGATTTTCCTGATCTTTCTTGCCATATATACTGATCTGCAGCCTGTCAGGTCATAAGTACAGCCTTGCTCCTCTGTAACCCTTGAGCTTAATCTATTTGATTTGCTGAATAGTCAGCATCAGATGGGTGAAAGGTTTTGTTTTGCTTTAAAGAAGCAACAACAAAGAAAAGCGCTCGCGAGCATGCAAAAGGGCTGTCTCAAAATTATGTGACCTAATTGGAGTCTCTTCATTTTTCAAGACAGTTACGGCAAATCAAGCTTGAATGCGGGTCAACCGACTTCCAGTCTAGATGTGCTACAAAACCTGGTAGGAGTGTTTATTCCCAAATAACAGGCCATCATAAAATATATTTTCCTCCGAAAAAGTATATGTGAGAGGAATGGGGATACAAAACTGAACTATGGATATCCTAAAATTGAACAGTTGTCAGAAGAAAAAATTAGATCATTTTTCTGTAGTTCGTAAGAAGTGAATGCATAGACCCAGTCTGCTCAGAGTGCAGGCTGGTGCCATCAACGCCACAACTGCGGTCAGCTTGGTTGGGACACCATTCAGCTACTACATCATTTTTCTCCTCTACCAGGCAATTAAAAAATACTCAGTTTCAATATTGTCATACTTATGCAGACCAAACTCTCTGGTTCCAGATTGGCATGATTCTCATGTACAAATTAATTTTTATTATGTAAAATTAGGTTTATTAAATTAGGTGTACAATGACACTGGAAAAGGTTTTGGTAGTTAATAATCATCTTAATTAGATCGTCCCGTACTACAACTCTCTCTTTTGCTCTTCATTTAATACCAGAGTTACAAACAGGAGTTGTGCTCTCATCTGTTGAGGGTTAAAACGTGGCATTGTTGCAACAAGCAGAGAAGCAGCTAAGCTGTGAGCAGGATATTTACTTCAACTACTGCTGGCTCTTTAGTAATATCAAAAGAGCACAGGAAAAGAAAACTAGCTGTGTTTGTCCTTGCTATAACAGTGTAAGCCTACCTGGCTTCACCCAGGTATTGAAATCTCTTTGGGGAAAAAAAATGTGAAACACGCACGGTAATCTATAATTTGGAACCCAAGTATGACATAACCAAACAGTAATTCTAAAGTAATTTAACTTAGCATACCTTGGTGAAGCTAGAATGTTTTATCTGTAAAATCAATGGCTACAGTAATATATATATGATATACGAATTAAATACGTGTGCTCTAAACAATATGAACAAACCCAATCAACTAGCTTAATCATCCCCGAGTTTCAGAAAAATGTAGTGCTAGAGCACATTCTAAGTCAACTAACTAAAAAAAACAAAAATTAATCAAGCGTAGTAGCAGCTTCTTTTAGTGTATGTCGATATAAGAATTTTAGTCTTCTCCCAGGTTTCTACATTTTACTTGAGACTCACAATTGCTCTAACATACATATCTAATCTAAGGTGTGTCAGCTGTGTCTCATTATAAACAAAACACACCAGTTAAATTGAGGGCTTTTTCCATTCTCCATTTCTAGTCCTGCCTTTCACTCTCTAAACCTATGCTGACATTTTTTTCCCCCAAGAAATGCGTTAAACAAGTGATTGCTTGTTGCATTTTTATGGCCATATCCAGTAAAATATTAAAAAGGCACAATAGCTAATATTATGTACTTTGACGATAAAACATTGAGCACAATTGTCCCAATAACCCATACAGCATAGCTAAATATCTGGACATTTGTAAAATTTAGATCTCAGAAAGAAGTAATAGAACAACCAGCATCCTCAGCTAGGGAGCGCTTTTAGTCACTTGTAGTCACGTAAAGTGTAAAGATGCCAAAAGCTACTAGATGAATGATGAAAATGAGGATAATGACTTAACATTACCTCCCAGAAGCCTTCTCCTGCATCTACGTATCCAAAGGACATCTTGCAGCCCTGATCTTCCAGTTGACCAATGCAAGCAACATGCTAGAATATTTCTCATTGTTTCTGAATCACGTGCCTCGTCTCCTTTCCCTTAAAAGAAGGCCCCTGGATACAGGCAGAGTGTACTTTAGGCTTTTGTTAAATCACAGTCATGAAAAAAGCAGAGGTATGTGTCCACAGTGCTCCCAATTCCATTGCCTTTGCTGAGCTGTCTGTAAACTCTTGTGTTCCTGTGCAGTATAACTCTCTTTCAATGTCTGGATCTCAGCTTTAATGAAAGCATTCATCTTTTTCTTTTAAAATACACCATTATAAAAGGAAGAGGAGGAGAAGCAAGACATACGCTTTTATATCCAAAAGCAAGGGAGCTCACATTCAGTTCCTTTTCCTACCTGAAAAGACCAGCATCTTCCTTATTGCTTCTTCCTGCCTGCTGAAGAGACTGAAATACTATGGTATACTGTACTTAAGTACTTGCCACCACTGTTGAAGCTGTGCAGAAGAATGCCCAGAAGTCATTGGGTTATAAGTAGGCAATAATTAACACCTGATTTTATAGTCTGCTAATTACAGAACCACCTGAACTTTTTAGCCTTGAGCTTTGGAGATTATTTCCAGAAAATTTCCTGCATTTAAAAAAAAAAAAAAAGTCACGGATGTATCTAAAAACAGAGATGGAATGCAGACTCCTTCCCTCAATGAGGGCTTTACGTTGAGAGAAGGGCCTCAAAGAGTTTTGTGCCTCCACAACAGTGATGTTGACAACCATGTGTAAAGAAATCCTTGTGGCTGAATCTGGGGAAACATAAGGTAAAATCGTACAGAATCTAGAGAGCTTGGGCAATCTCAGCAGTAGGAGTCAGCTTAGCTTAGCAGAGCCTTTCAAAAAGGCAAGTTTGGTCTGAAGTATCTAACAGTTGCCTGCAGCTCTTGTTGGATCCGGTCCATAGTTCTGTCAAGGAAACTCGTATAGGCTTCACTGTAGTTTTTATTTGAAGATAAATCCTGGGAGAGACCTCTAGTTCTTAAGTAAGTTCTAACCTTTTCCTGTGTAAGCAAACGTGCTTCACTCTTAAATGTGTTTCTATACATACACTGTGTGAATCTCCTACTGCAGAGTATTAATGTCAACAAAAGGTTAATAAAAAATAAGGTTTCCAGGCCTTTTTTCATGCTCGTCTGCTCCCACCTGATTTGTTTTATTACTGAAGCTGATGGTTTTCAATAGCACTTAGAGCAGCAGCAGTGGAGTTTAACTCTCACTTCTTATTGAAAAAGCCAAATCAAGAGCTGAGTAATGCCTGTTACTTATCTGTTCTTTTTAAAATAAAAAGTGAAAGTTAAAAGCTGACAGGGTCATGGGTAAGTGTTATTGAAAGTCACAGCCAGCAAGCAGTTTGCAGCTGGAAGAAAAAAGTTCTTTCCCTTCCTTTTCTGTAGTCAGTCATGGTATTGCTATTCTTCAGTGTTTTTTCCTTTCTTCCCATGCCCTTGAACCAGCACTGATGGTCTGTCTTGAAATAAAGTTCACCTCTCTTATTTTTAGACAAAAGGCAGCATGATCCAAGGTTCTTTCTTAGACCAAAGAATTCTGCGATCTGGATTTTAAACCTCATATTCCTCCTGAATCACCATGCCACTGATTTTCTAATTCCTTCCCCTCTTTAAAGTCCCAGTTTTACAACAAGGAAATAATGGATAACAATTCCATGGTAAAGTACTTTGAGATCTATAAAGAGAAGAGGTTAAATATTATTTCTTCAAGGCATATACCAGTATTGCAGTCTATAGGGAAACTAGAAGACAAGCTGTGTGGAACATTTGGTAGTTCAGAGATCATTACAATAATTGCAACCTGCTCTATAATAAAGAAAATGTGCCAAATATAAAATGTGAAAGAACAGTTCTGAGGAAGATGCCTTCCCTCACTCTTTCGGTTAGTGGGGTGTTAATGTTAACACACCTAAACATCACATAGGATATTCACAGGTGAAATACATAAATTCCAGAGTTCATAAGAGAAAGAGAGAGAAAGGGGGAGAGAGAGATCCAAATACTAAGAAGATACGGATATTTCCCTTTTAGCAAATCTGAATGTTTAGCAAAACACCGTTCAAATGATTTACTGTGACAGTAGGTAAATTTTCAACTACTACATAAATTATTTTTATCTCATTATGATTTTTAGTTACTCTCCTAAGGTCACCAGTGAAAAATCTTTCTATTGACTGAGCGTTGTAGGAGATCCTAAATTTTAGACCTGTACAGGGCTTTGACAAACCAGTACTGGATTGGTAAACAACAGTTTGCCAACTCCAATGCATTACATGGAATTATGTATTTGAAGAAAAATACATACGGGAAAAAATTTAGGTCCATAATGAAACGTATGGTCAAAATGAAATATAACCTCCAAATAGTCAACTGATAACAACGAAACCTAACCAGTCAGTTAAGACACTGTCATGGTATAAGTGAGACCAAGTTTCAGAAGGCATGGACAACAGTGTCGCTTTCCCTTATTCCAGGAAACTGGCTCGGCCAAATAGCAATGTGGTAAAGGCAGAATTGTACTCTGAAATCTAGTTTCACTGAAGAAATGTTAAAAGATCTTGTTTTTGTTGAGCAGTGGAAAAGCACATTACTTTTTTTTTAAATCTCAGGAATTTTCTGATAACCAAAAAAACCCTTCCTACCTTTCTTTCCCATGTTTATACCATTGTTAAAAACAGAGTTTGTCTTTATTCATTTATTTTTCCACAGATCGAGCATGACAATATTGGAATATGCAAACTCCCTACTGCTGGCACAACATGAAAATGGAATATTGATATTTTATTCACAATTGTTTTCAGATCATCAGTTACATGTGTTTAGCATCCTTCTCTTTGACTGGAAAGTACAGGGTTTTTTTAGAAGAACCATGCTGTTTCCTTCACAACTTTCTGCTTAACAAGGTTCCAAAGCATAATGTTACAGTTTGTTACTCTCCTGACAGATAGAACTGCCAAAAAGCCATTCTCTCTTTCTCAAGATTCATTGGAGTGTCAGTCTTTAACCTCACTTGTTCCTCTTTTCCATTTACATCACAAAATGAAATTATATTTACAGAAGAGAAATTATTGTTCACATTACAGTTTAATTAATGTTGAATTAACAAGTAATTTTATTAATAAGCTTTGAATCAACATGTTTGTTGTGCCCTGGTGGAAATCTTCCAGAATTGATTAAAGCAAGCTAAGGATTAAGCTGGTGATTTATTGACAAGAAGAATGTCACCTTTATCTACAGGCAGGGATGTTTGTCTCAGCTGGAGAGTTCCCAGCGCATTTCACCTCTCTTCCCCATTACCTTTCTTCTCATTTCCCCCCTTATCAGACAACAACAACAAAGTATTATTAATAATAATAAAATATTAAATTTGGGGATTATTTGGGGTAAAGTTAGGAGTGGGACCTGCATCTACCTGCAGGATCACACAGTTTCTTGGGCTGATGGAAACAAAGTTAAAACAAACAAAAACCCCAAACAACAAAGCCCCCCCCCCAACATAACAGAAAAAGCCTTTTTAAATATTTCTTATTCTCTTTTCCATGATGAGTTGCTCAAAATCCAGAGGTACAAATGGGAAGTTTATTCAACCAGAAAACTTGACACAGAATAAGTTGATGCCATCTGGCTTTATTCAGCTAATACACATTACAATGTTTTATACAACTCTGGTGGCCCATTGCTCCTGAAAGATGTACTTTAATAATATGCGTTGGTACATCACTTAATACACAGCAGTGGTGATTCATCAAAATGCAAATCAGTCAAGAATTTTAATAACAGCATAGAGGAAAGTGATTATAAGCTCCTATGAATCACAGCACTGGGTATCTTACATGCGATATTTTTTACAATAATCAGTTTGACTGCACTTTGCACTGGGAAAGCTGATTTCCCATAGGCTGTGTTTCAAGGCAATATCCAATATAACCTGCACAAAAAGAAAACAGATATGAAGGTCATTTCAAGCAGAGCAGGGAGAACTTGCAAAAACCTGCCAGCTGAGCAAGCTGGCTTCTCCTTATAATTCATCAAATTAAGCTTCCTCAGCTTATGAGGATAGCTTAAAGTTTAAAATTTTCTTATAGTGAGGGATGAACAAGTATCTTTACACATGAAAACCTATTTTCACACTTTTTCAGTTCAAAAAAGTTCTTGTTTCAGTCAAAACACTGAAAATATATATTGACAGCATTTAAAAGTGTCCTTCCTCCACTCATTTTTTAGTCACAAATTTACCTGAAATCCAGATTTCATGGCTGTTTTTAAAGGTAAGTGCATATGGGAGTGTCCAAAGAGTCTAGCTAAATATCCTAAATGTTATTCCAGCTCTTCAATAAGAACAAGATTCAAGCTCTTCTTTGATAAGAACAGGACCAGACCCATTATTTGAGGCAACAATCTATTTGCAACAACCAGATCTATACATCAGGAATCAGCAGATGCCTCTGGTCTCCACAGAGTGTCACACCTTAAAAATTAGATTCTTATTTCAGCCATGTAACTGTAAAGGCGGTCAATCAATGCCAGCAATTTCACAAATCTTTCTTCAGAATAATCATGGTCCCACTCTGCAGTGTAGTCTGGCATCAGACTTACATTTTTGAGAGCCTTTTTTTCTCACTTTATTTGAAATATCTGATAAGCAAAGTCTTGTATATCTGATTTCCGACATCCAGAGATCTTTCAGAGGGGCACCAGACAGCATCTAGAAATAATATTAGCTCTGAGGCCTGCAATCAAGAGCTGCTCATGAGCATAACACCCGAGTAGTGATAAAATATGACAGCAGGGAAGAAGGATTCCAAATGGTTTCACACTTCCCGTCTTTACTACTATGCTTTGGAAACAAGACTACAACAGTTTTTTCCTCAGAGAATGTTTAAAGCGCTCAGTCAGGAAAATCAGATGGACAAGCAGACTCTCACTCCAGGGAGCTGTAACAATGAATTACTTCTGAAATCTTTTGACAGATAGAAAAATGTAGGCTTGTGCTGTGTTTTAGACCACTGAGTCCTCTACACGGTTCATTTCTGCCGTGAAGGGTGTGAAGTGTCTGACCCTCGCTGTTTGTAAGTCCAAACTATGCAGCAATGGCAATAGACACCACCCACTGATCATCCAAGTTAATTGTCCCTTTTCCACAAAGACACCATTTGCAATAACTCAGCCTTCAAAGGATGTATCCAGGACTTCAACAAACGCACTACCCTCACGGCAAACTTGTCTTTGTTGTAGTCTACTCAATACAGATGTCGGGTTTTGTGGGGGAGTTTTGTGAGGGCCATTTATTTGGTACACTTGAAAACAGAAAAAGGAAAAGGAAAAATGGGAAAAGGAAAAACAGGAAAAGGGAAGGAGAAGGAGAAGGAGAAGGAGAAGGAGAAGGAGAAGGAGAAGGAGAAGGAGAAGGAAGAGGAAGAGGAAGAGGAAGAGGAAGAGGAAGAGGAAGAGGAAGAGGAAGAGGAGGAAAAAGGAAGGAAAAAGGAAGGAAAAGGAAGGAAAAAGGAAGGAAACTTTCTTCTGATTGTTTCATAATTCTCAAAATAAAATGCCAAACCTTACAATGGCCGCTCCTGATCTATGACCTAAAAGAAGTGTCAACAATTATGATATTTAAAAATAAATACTATTAAAAACCTTAGTCATTCACTCTCCTGAACCTTCTAAAACAGATCTACGTTGCTCTCTGTTTTCATGTTTATAACATAAAGGGTTTTGGTCTTCCTGACAATCAGGATTGAGTTTTCAATTGCTTAGACTGTTTGGAAATGGATGGTTTGTGCTTTATGCAAACTGGATGGGAAAAGTTACACCTCAGGAAAGTAAGTTTAAAATACTTAATTTCAGCCATAGATGCACAAGGTTGTCCAAGCTTACAAAAGAATAGCAAGTTACATTACAGCTTGCTTACTCCCTTGGACTTCAGGGCACATTTTCATTTCCCTCACAGTTTTTACCTACACTGTAACAAAAATGCGTACAGCACATCAGGGGTACTTTATTCAACAGTTCTTTGCTTTGGACTGAGAGTCCCGGCCCCCTAAGGTGACTTCTGCTCAGCATGCCAGGGCCTTGACCACATCCTACATCTTATACATGTAGGACTAATCAATCAGCAGTTGCAAATAAGGAAGAATAGTCTGAGGTAAGAAGAGAATGGAAAAGTGCACAGAAGTGTAGGGTTATCCCATTTTCTGGTCAGATACAATGTCCTTAATTTGAATTTTAATGGACATATCTCAATGCAAGTAGAAATGTTGGTACATACTACATTCCTCACCTTTTCTATGAAATCTGTTTCTGTTTTCATCACCTTTAAAACCACTGATAAACTTAAGATTTAGCACAAAAGGCTTGGGGTGGTGGAACAGAAGGCAATATGTTCAAATCCTTGCTTTCTAGCTAGCTACTCCAATTACTTGAGTTCTTCCTGAACAATCATGACATGTGAGAACACACAACCTAAAATACTGCAAGTGTTTACTCAGGTAGTTTAACAGGAGCATCATTATTGTCCTTAAGGTTACATGACTTAAAGGCGCATTCCTAACCTCCAACTGTAGTGAAATACTTTGAAATACTGAGAAATCTATGACTGCAAAAGCTGGCACTGTGGGAAAACGTGGCATTTATGCATGGCAGTAAAATAGTTCAGTACTTTTTTAACTTTCCAAAGAATAAGCTAGATTTTATTTCTTTCTCTGTACTTATATATGCATCTGTTTGTTTGAAGCATATTTTCCAAGTGTCTCCCGAAAAAAGACACTCTATATAGTGATTTAAATTTGATCACTCAACTAGACCCAGAGACTTGCAAGTTTTCCTGATTACACGTCCTTTCATATTTCTTTTTACCAACACAGTATTTTGAAATAAAAAAGTTCTTTGTGCCTTTATGAATCTAAAAAAAAATAAATCAGATGTCAGACAGACACTCAGCAAAGAAGAGCAATATGTGACAATTACTGAGCTACTACACTACAGTTTTACTTTGCTAATTAAAACTAGAATAATGCATTAATTAAATTAAGGTCTCAATTAAAATGGAATCAATATACCAATAGATTGAATGATTAAATCACTACATTCATACAGCAAGTAATCAGATCAAATTAAGAGATTGACACCACAATGAATTATTATGCATTGGTCTTTTCTGTGAAGATTTTAAGGAGAATATACCTCCTCAGTGAAAAACAGATTATTTTTTTTCCACCAGAAGCTGAAAAAAAAAAGATTTAAGAGGGTAATTTACAGGAGTTTTGCCAAGAAAATGTGCTCAACCTCTTGGCTGAGGTAAGAGCTATCAGAACAACAATCAGCAAAAACATTCTTTTATAAGATATCTAATGACCAAATGGACACATTTTTTCCATACTTGCATTGTTAAGGGCAATTACCTCACTGCTTTCAGCATTTTAAAAATGTCCTGGACTTTTTAATGTCAAAGAACTGGAGAACCAATATGAGCACATAAGTCATTCTAATGTCTGTTGACAAAACGTGAGCTGCTTTTACATTTATCAGAATTCTACTCATAATTAAGCAACTGTCCCAGCTGTACTCAAATTTCTGCTTAAATTCTTCACATGATTAAGCACCTTAGTTCTTCAAATGTTGTATCTTTTGTTAATTCCAGGCAAATATTCCCAGGAGTCCCAGTTTGTGGTAAAAACACAGTTGTTTAGTTTTCTAATTCAGAGACGTTGTTTATTTCAAAGCACTTCCTCTTCAAGTAGTTATTTTCTTCAGTTAAATCATGAGAGGAGAAACCCTGCTGCTCTTACTGCCTGAAGGTCAAAGGGTTGTGTGGGAGAGAATTTACCATGGAAGAAACAATCCAGCTTTACCTGGGTGACAGCAATTATGCAGAACGACAAAAGGAGAAGTTAAGTTACAAGATGAGAACTCTAATACATTCTCCCCAGGGTCTGCCACTCACTCAGCCATGAGAAAAACAATGCCGGAGTTCATTTTAGCAGTTACGTCTCTATAACGCTGGGATAGTAAAGCCTATCATACACACAGCATACTTTGTTGTTTTACTTCCCGGGTGTCTGCTCTTTAGGTTGCCTCCTCTTAGGTTGTCATGCCTAGGAAGAAAACAAAGAACAGAAGTAGCCCAATCAATTTTTAATTTAAGTGTCCACATGAGTAGATAGTGAAGTCATAACTTTCTCCAAAAGGCCAAACCTGGGCACACCTTTAACCTGCAGTGACAGAGAAATGTGGGAAAACGTATGGAACCACATTCACAGTATATTAATATCCAAATCAAGAAACAGAAATGTCTCTGGGGAGAGGATTGTGGAGGGCAGGGACTCTTCAACCCTCACAATAGGAGAGGTGCAGCAGGGGGGACAACACGTTGTCTTGATTTGGGCTGGTGCTTCAGGAGGGAATACTTGGAAGGGGTACTCACCCACACACTCTCCCCACAGCCGTTTCCAGTAAGTCCTGAATGTAACTGAAAAGTGAACTACAAATGAAAAATAAATCCACCTTTACCTTCTCGCGTGTTGTGCATGAAATTTATCTAAAGGTGGAATTTATTTATTTATTTAGGTTGTTTTTTGAATTATTTTTTTCTCAGGCATTTTTGATCATTTAAAATGTAGGTAATTTTTATCATTTATCCCAAGTCACCCCGCCCAGGGTGTATTTTAAACACTCTAGAAACATTAACTAATGTAACACCTAAGAATATTAACAATCATTGTCATTATTTTCAAGCTTGAAAAACTGAGAGTCAAAAAGATCAAGACATTGCCCACAAAACATGTGCTGCTTCGATGAAATAAACTTCAGTGGCCCATGAAAGAAGCTGAAGCGTTCTGATGTCTAATCTTGTCTCTAAACAACAACAAAAGCCTAATCATTCTCGGAAGATCACATTACACAATTACTCAGACAATTACTTTATCCCTTTATTAACAATTATTGACTGAAGCACAGAGTAAAGACAATAGGAAATCTAAGAAAAAGAACTTCCAGATATTTATGTGGCAGTTAAACACTGGTTTATTTTTTAATGCAATGATTAAAATAATTGTTTCAATTGAAAAATAAACAAGAATACGCAAATATGGATATAAATCCCCTATCATAGCATATATTTAGATGGCTAATCATCTCGAGAAATATTCTATAAAATACACCTCTGTCAAAAACATTTTTCCTTAGCAAGTGATTAAATAATACTGCCTAGTGGATAACATTAATACTTCAAATCAATTTAGATTGCCTTTCTTTAACAAAAAGCTTTCTCTATATACATTAATATGTATAGAAATATACACATTAGTATTTTAGTACCAGAGGGCTTTCAAAGGGCTAATACTCTGGAATTGAGGAATTGTATTAGTTTCACTGTTGTTTGGTTGTTTTGGTTTTTTTTAAATTCTCAGGTAAATATTTATATTGATTATGCGGATAAAAAATTGTGTACTGCAAATCCTATATTTTGATCCAAATTTTTATATTTTGGGGGTCTTATTCTGATGAATACTATTAAAGTGAAAGTTTGACTTATTAATTGTGAAAATGGACGGCATGTCTTTTTCTAAAGAACATTTGCTCTGTCTTGTTAGAAGTGGTAAGTCAAATGCAGCCCAGTGGCATAAACATGTGGCCTTATTTGAGGTCTGATCAAAAGACAATGAAGACTTAGTTGGCTTCCTTCAAGTTTAACAGGAAGCTCTTGGAAAAGCACGTGCTTCCTGTAATTATGCTCTATGAAAAAAAAGTCTCCTATAACATCTGATGTCTTAGTTAAATTTCTATCATTCTGCTAAACTTTGCTCTCTTATTTTTGTAACATTATGCATATTTTACAAGGCTAAGAAATATTTTTATTTTGTTATTCTTATTCTTTCTCATTCCACTGCTTAATTTCAGCAAATGGAATAGCGTATTTTGTGTGGATTTACTTCTTTTCTCTACTTTCCTGCTCTCTTTTGCTCCTTAGGTGGTTAAATATGGAGACTGAAAACTTTTCATGCTTTCATTCTCAACTAGAAACTTTTCCTAATGACATTTGCACCTGTGTCACGAGCCATTAGAGAAATCCTGACCACAAACATCAATAATCTGAAAGGCAAGCAGAAAACACCTGAGGTAAAGCCACATTCTTAGCTTTCATTAGAAACTTATGTTTAGACCTTCCAGTGAATGCTTCGGAGGGAATGAAAAAAGGTTTTCTCAATGTTTGGCAATACACATTGCATTTAAGAAACACATTTATGCATGTGTTGCATGTTTATACCTGTCCACATTTGAATTATGTTATATATATAGGTATCATATCATGACATATTAAAACTTACTAGTCACCAAATACCCTGGGGGATTTACCAGAACCTGGCAGTAGCACTGTAATATTATTCACCTCCTGACATCAAGGGGCATCCTCAAGTCCAAGCCTGCTGATGTAGCAAGATGAGCTCAAGGGGACACAGTCCCTGTTAGAAAGTGGTCTTAGTAGCTACTAACACTGGAAATCAGCTAACTTGTCACTACCAAGTTAATTGGGTGGCTCCAAGAGTGGGATAAGTGAGCTAGGACTCAAACTGTGTCATCTAGATGTTTAAGTTATCTATGTGGGCTTTAACCATGTACACAGTAGAATTGTGCTTTCTGGAACCCATATGGTTCTGGTAAACACAACACCGCAATGAAGTTATTGGGCTTTTTCTATAACAGCTGCACTGCATTACTAATCTCTCACCCACTTTACCCTCTGAGGAGTGTAAAACAATGGGTCATTTCTTCAGCAGATGTAAACTGATGTTTACCATTGATTTAATGAACACAGAGCAAAGCAGTGGAACCAAACAGACATACACAGGATCTGGTGTATGCCCTATTTTTTAAGTCATCTTACTACAGAACCAGTCTGCTTATTCCAATCTCAGCAAAGCATTGTAGTATTTTCTTCAAAGTTATTCTGTTCTGCTGAGCAAAATGGACAAATGTTATAGCTCAGAAGCAATATCTTGAGATTTCTCATGTCTGGGAGAAAACCATTGTCCTTTGCAAAAAAATATTTTTCAGCCACTGTTTTCTTAAAGGTCTAAGTTTATATGAAAATTTATATTATTGACCCTAAGGATCCAGTATAGCATACCGATCCCTCTGTTGTCCCTGTACATTTAATAGAGCAGGAGAGATATTTCTTCAGGGGGCAAATAATTTCTAAATTGAACTGCTGTTCCGAATCATCCTCTGGAAGACACATAAGTGCACAAATATTTTTGGTCCCTAGGACTTCCCCTTCTCCACCTATAATATTTGAAAACTAGGGGACATACTCTCTTAACTAAGACACCTGAACTAGATGTCTAAAGACCAAGGTAGCTGGAAGGACCTGGAAGGACCCAAAATATTACACACTACAGTTAGGGATATAAAAAAATAACATTTAGGTAAATAATTCCAGGCTATTTATAATAATGCTTTTTTTTCTTGTTGTACCTTTTAAGAATTTGTGTACGTGTAATTGAGTGAGAAAGAGGTTACAAGTCAAAAGCTGTGACTTGGAAAATGAGGGAGAGACTATTTTGACCTGTAGGTAATAGTGTATATTGTTCTTGTTTCGTGTTTTGTTTTTGTTTTTTTTTTTTTTAATAGCATTCTCAACTACCCTTTTTCTTGAAGGCACATTTATATAATTATTATGTTTGTAATAAAGGTAGGCACAGCAAGCACTTTCACTAATATATTGAATAGGAGAAAATCATCTTTGCAGGGATATTTGCTTTCCCTGAAACAGCTAAGACTGTGTAAATATTTAACTATAATTATGCTAAAGCACTATTCTTTTATGCCACAGTCACTCACAAAATACAATCCTATAAACGCCTCTCTCGAGATTTGTTACATGCTGGCTTTTGGTCTTATGGGAACAAATCTCTCTCACTGCTATTGATCTGTTCTTTAAATTATTCTCCCATGAGGCTTTCAGCTAAGAGCATCTTTTCCTTGAATCTCTTTGTATTTTTAATTGGCTTATGTTTGTTTAAACAAAATCACACCAGTGCCTTAGGCTGCAGCCGTCGACTCATTGCATTCAAAACCAGACACACTGTACTCCAGCAGCCTTCACTTCTGTCCTCTACTGGACTCATCTCTTTGGGGATGAAATCTGTCACAAGGAAAAAAAGAGGCATACAAAATTGCCTTTGGACTGGGTTGCTAGGGACATAGCCGGGATTTGCATAATGCTGTTAGAGTCCTAAAGATGAAAGGAAGGGTAGACTGTGCCATTTGTCTGCAAGTTCTGGCTAGCGGGTGGTGAGGGGACACTGCCTCAGGAGGAGCGCTGGAGAGAGGTGCCTCGGGCAGGCCCTAGACCTTCCCTCATGCATGGTCCCCCGGGTGCAGGGAGAGGCTCTGCGCAGTCTGCTCTTGTCTCTCCCGTGGCACTGAGGGCTCTCTGCACTTCACCCTTCCCGCTCCCCTCGGTGAAGTGGGGCTGTCAGTGTCACAGACTCGTCTTTTCCCTGAACCTTGTTCCTCAACAGATACCAGAGTGAGTGGTTCTCAAGCTCCCCTTGCTGAAGGGACCCCAGGAACTGCCATTGTGTGCTGCCCTCGCCCCGCTACACAAAGAGGAAAAGGTTCTTATTTCCCCTCTACCCCTCCTTGGCTGAGCAAAGAGGGTTCAGAGCCAGAACCCAAAATAAGATAGACAGTATGGGTGGCACAAGCAATAGAGAAAAGAATCTCTTGTCATTCAATTTTATTCTTATGCACTTTGATCCCAGATTATTTTTGAATAGTGTGAAGTGAGGCATATTGAAGGATTTTTAACTTTATCATGTTGTTTTAACTATTTCCTGTCAATTACCAGCTGCTGAAGCATTTTTCTTCTTCTATGGCATAAATACAAGAGGAAGGAAATAAAGTCCTGCTCATATTCTATTACGTTTCATTTTAATTCAGTATGAAGCCAAGTCTTTACAGGTCATATAGGAATGCTACCTATACAGTCAGGCTTGGGCTGCACAGTCCACCTCCACGCAATACAACCTCACACAGCATTGCCTTCACGTCACACTGTCTCTGGAAAGAACTAGTCCCTAAAACACCTTGCTCCTGAGTGTAAGCCTCTAGCTCAGATGTTCGTCCTCTGGCCTCATGCTCCTATTCCCTCCATACAGGGTAGGTGTTGAAGGTGGGACACCTACCACCACATGTCCCCTTATCAAGCCTTACATGATCCCTTGAGTGCCCACTCACTCAGTAACTTACATGTAGATGGACAGACAACTACAGATAGTGATATTTTTCAAGAAAAATAAAAGGACACCTGGCATACACTTCTGGCTGGTACACACTTCTTGCACTGTGGGCAAGGACCGAAATGCAACACAGATGATCTGTTACCTGAACTGACAATGTTTGTGGCAAGGTTCCACATCCCCCCTGGTACCAGCCTCTTGGTTATCTCCATTCAGCCCAAAGTTAAGAATGCCCAAACTGACCGCTCTTATATGAACTTACCACTAATGTTTGGTATTGAACTATTCACTCAAATAGTTAAGCTTATGCAAAGGAATGAGAGATATTGAGCTGCTAGATTAGGGGAAGAGACACTACTGGGCTGCATGAGCACTGCACTGTAATTTCCCACCTTGGGATTTATGCAATCAGCATCACAATGTCGTCAGCCATTAAACGAGTAGTGAGTAAGGCAAACGTGAAATCGTTACTCACTGAAGCTCATAGTGGTAGAAGTGAACAGCACTCAGTTAAACTAACAGATTGACTTATAATAGGTAAAGGAATATGCTTACTTCTGCAGCCAGTGGTGAACTTGTAGAAGTTACTTCCACTGCAGGTTGGGGAAGGAGTTCGAACGAGAACAACAACAAAGAGAGAGACACTAAAGCAAACAACAGAAGGTATCCTCTACAATCCTTAACCCACCTGCTGTGGGTGCTGATGCAGGAAGGGAAGAGCCCACTGCAGAGAGTAGCCAGGCTCACATGCTCTCCCCAAATAGCATCGCCTGCTGCCATGGCTGGAGACGGAGCACTGAGCTACACAGATTGCTGCTCTAACCCAGTAGGGCATTTTTTCTGTTCTCATGTCATAGGATCACAGAGTCATAGAATGGTTTAGGTTGGAGGGGACCTTAAAGATCATCTAATCGACCCCCCATGCCATAGACAGGGACACCTCCCACTAGACTTCCATATCCTTAGTTTATGCCTGCAAGCAGCAAGTACTATTATTATTTCCCTTACAATCATGCCTAAAATATCCAAATAGGGCCTACTGGAGTTACACACTACGCAAATGTGAAACTCAGACCGGCCCTGTAAACCAGGGAGTTTACAGTCTAAATCCTGAAACATTGCCATAACCCAAACCATTCAGAGGAAATACTAAAACTTTGGAATGTTTGCAGATCAGTCAGGTTTGCAGGCACGCAGGGATGACAAAAGTACTTTTCATAAATCACACAAATTACAAATGGTAATACAAATTCACCATCAAAAGTGAAATTAATTGGAATAGGCTGACCAACACTTAAGTATAAGAAAAAAATGGAATTGCTTTGATAAGGTGTTTTGCAAGCTATGAGATTCCAACTAAATCACACAAATTAACAATATCCTTGGAGAATTACATTCAAAGATACTCTTTGGTTTTTATGACCTCAGGTGACACAAAGAATTAATAATTTTGCATTTCCCATTTACTAATTCCAGATTCAAGAGGCGGATAAACAGAAGATCACTAATATTTTTTAATTAACACTACAATGCAGTACAAAGCAAATTTTATCTCAGGGCCCTAGACATAAAAATATCTGATGCAAAATCCTGCTCATTATTATCTTGATATCAGAAACTTTTGTTATTCTTCTTCATACGCCATCCTCTAAATAAAATCATTCCAAGCTTTTGTGTTGACAATAAGGTTGATAAAAACACTCAGTATCAGGTGTCAAAACTCAAAAGTCAAGATTTAATTGAACTGTGCATCTTAAAGACTTGGTAGTGGTAACAACTCCCAAGAAGCAAATATCACATATAATATTTGAAGGAAGCAGCCAGGAGAGACCATTCCATAGTTTAATTTACAAAGGAAGTGGCAAATATGGCTAATTCAATGTAAAGTTGAATTCAAATAAACTTTTGAAACTTACAATGTCAAGTCGCTCTACTTGATTACACTGTTTCCAGCATTCTCCTGCTGCAGAACCCTTTGTAAACTTGGCTACTAATTAAAGTGTGATTTCTTCCTTTAAAGAAAAGTAGTGACCCTGGTGATACAAAGGTTAAAAAAATGACTACTGGAAAAGATTATGAAAAATATTTAGTGTTGTCATACTAAAAAGTAAACAGATGGCACTGAAAATACCTATAGCTCTGAAAGGATTGGACTGCTACTATTGCTTCAGTCATATATTTTTCTTATTTATTCACTAACAAAACGGTTTCTAATGCACCTATAAACAAGTTTTACATATACTAATATAAGGTATATATACAGAGAAAAAGTATTTTACAGAAGTGTGGGGTCTGGATGTGTTTAAGTTAGGCTTAAGAAGCAGTGCTGCTTATCACTTGGTGACTATTGAGCTGGATGCAGACAGAGTGACAAGCGGCTGCCCAGGGATATGGCTGCCTCCCAGCCAAGTGACACAGAGGACATGCCACAAGAAGAAACAGTAATGCGAGGGAAAGAAAAACGAAGCCCTCTGGTAAATCTGTCACTGACCATTGTCATGTCCTGTGCATGTTACTCTCCCCTATCCAATTTTGTTCTCTTCTCCAGTTTCCGTTCTTATCTATACTGATGTTTACCCTTGGAATTTCGCTCTATCAGATCAATGGGAGTTGATGTAAGAGGGCATATCAATGTGGTAAAAATGTGCTCTAGCATTTTTGGTGGACCTAAAAAGCGAAGGTCCGATACCATAGGTCATATTGGAAGTGCAGTGGGCTAACCAACTCAGCCGAGACGTGGTATAAGCGAAGGAGCTAAATCTCTGAACTGACCTCTTCATGTCTATGTGCTTATATTCGGCATTATCTTAAACAACTGACTGAATCAAGACCAGGGTATTTTGAATGCACTAAGCTCCAGAGACCACAAAATCTGTCTGAAACAAAGGCAAAGGATTAAGATGTTAAGCTACAGGATCAGACCAACAAATTACTATCACACACTTTACCGTCAGTTCAGTGTCATCCAATACAGAACACGTGTTGCAACTTTTACTCCGCTTTCTTTTATGCCACTTTTTGCACTTGCTCCTTTACTAACTTATGCGTCCATCTTGCATATGCCAAGTGGATTTTTGATGTGATACTTGTCTGCTAAAAGTGTATGCATGCCAGAACGTGATTAAAAGAAAAACAGCAAACTAATTGCCGGATGATGTTTGTGGCAAAGTAGTCCTGGTCAAGAAGGTTTCCACATACTTAGCCTGCATTAATAATCTTTTTTTTTTTCACATCTAATATAATTTAACTTCAATGTGGGTAGTAGGTAAAATTGGACTAACTCCAAATTTAGAGAAAATTCTTTCTTTCCCTAGGATCTAATGTTTTCAGCTATTCTCTTGACGAGTGATACTTTTAAATAAATACAACCACAGTACTGTAAGCAAAACCCACCATTATAACCAGAATTCCATTCAAAAATGAACTGGTACAAAATACGAGCAGAAGCTACACAGAATCCTCATGGAAAATTTACATGTCATAAACATTATGAAAAATTAGAGTAAAGATAAAATCACTTCTGGAGGAAAGGAAATAAGTATATCCTCCATCGAAGCCAATGCGGATGAAATCACTATTTCTTGTTTCATATCACTGTTCAGTTGTAAATGCATTCAATATTTTTCCTCCCAATTAAATATTTTTCTTCCCTGGATCAGTGATTTTTTTTTTTCTTGAGAAGTATAAGGAAGTTAAGTGGCGACAACCCACAGTACTGAAGTCTTATGGCTACAAATATCATAGACATTTAGAAAAACAACTTCATATGTTCTGTTCTCGTGAAAATTATTACGTTGTGAACCAAGGCATCTGCAGAAACCAAGGAATCTGAGATAAACCAAATAAGAGTAAAAAAAAAAAAATAAAATCACTTGTTAGGATTGAGTATTGTCCATTCAACATGTATAACAATTAAGTCTTTCAACTCAAATGAAATTATAGTCAATGGTCATCATCTAGTTTATATTTTCCTAAGTCTTGCTTTGAAGTGGTTTCAATTACATACTCTTAATAAAAGCAAGTTTTAAGCGCCTTCTTGTTATGTCTGCTGTAAAAGAAAAGCAGATGGATATTGAATGTTTGAAGATAACTGAATAGGAATATTTGTGCAGAGAATTATTTTTTTCTTAATGGTTAATTAAACCTAATGAAAGTGCTAAAAATGTCAAACGTCATTCTTGGGTTAATAACTCTTTGTTACTTAGAGTTTCTAGCAGTCTGATAACTGGATTCAGTCACTAAGAGCAGAATTCACTAATGATATTGAAGGACACTGCACACCCAAATCTTGCAGAGGGCTTACACAAGGAGGCAGCATCACAGAAATGACCTGTGCTTTGTCCACATGATATTTAAAGGAGCTTCTCTGCGGTCCACCAGAGTTTGCATGAGGGTCTGGGGATGCAATGGCATCCTGTATTCTGGACGATGCTCTGCGACTGTCATAAAGGTAACAAACGTTTTGGGCAGCACAACTGTCCTGCACTATGTGGGCCATGGGTCCTCAGTGACAGATCAACTGTGGCTACATGGAACACAGAGACAGAATAAGGTAGTGACTGAGGGAGAAGGACGACGAAATTGGGGAGGAGGGGGAGGGGGTGAAAGGAGGCAGAGATGCCGAGGACAGAGGGCAGAAGATTTTAGGGTGAACTATAGGACGGAGAGCAATGATAGGCAACTTGCAGCTTAAGAGTTCATTCAGGAGGAGAAGTAAAAATCTTCAGACAAGCTCAGATAAGAGAATTATGTTTAAGCTGAGGAAGTGAGTTTATTCCAGATGTGTTTGACAGCATGAGAACAGAAGTGGAAGTAGTGCTTTTGGTCAGGAGCCAGTACTGAGGATTAGTCAGGTGGAGAGCACTGAGAAGGGAGTGAGGAGCTGAGAGCACAAGGGTGGGAAGAATTGAAAATACAGGCTCTGGCATCAAGCAAAGGGAATGAAAACAAAGAGGGAAGGAAAGGAATTAGAGAAGCAGAGAAATCAAAGGGAGGTTTAAGAGCAAAGCCAGCTTCGGTAGAGATCACAAGGAAAGAATAAAACTGAGAAGGAAGGGAGAATAAGAGCTACTGAGGGAGGGATACTGGTGGTTATGGGGAGGAAATAAAGAGACTGGAGATAATTTGGGGCTACATTTCAACGAGTGAAGATGAATCTCTCAGACTTTCCCACGTTATGCCCTGCAGAAAGGATTTTACGATCACTGTTGATCGGTGCATATATGCAGTCATTTCTGTCAGTCTATCTGATTTTGGATTCTTTTTCCTTCCCTTTTCTCTCTCAAACCTACTGTCTAAGGCCGTTATTTTTGTAACAGTGTCATTCTCTTATGTACAGTTTTCCTTGTTCCTACTTTTTAGCATATGGTCAATACACTGTATTGTTTGCATTTTTGCTGCCAGCCTACTTCTACGCAGGCGTCCCCAAAAGGGATTTAGAGAAGCAGCAAGCTCTCTGCTACGGAAAGGCTCTGTGATCAGAATTATTTCTTAAGGCAGAGGTGGCTGACCTGGGCAATGAAATACATATGCAGTTCGTAAAAGATGAGGTGGCATGTCATCTGAATAACTTTTTAAAAAGGTTGTTTAATTTAAGCAGCTCATGTACCTACACCCATGTCCATCTTTGAACAGATTACAAGACTATATTCTAAGTATGTGTCCATCAGCTTGTTTGCGTGCACACGCAATATAGGCTACAAACATATGTGAAGTGTTTTATACTTCAAGCACATCTAAGCTCAAGGCAGCGATTGCTTTTCCACAGAGAAGTAAACTCTCTGGGCTGAGAGTGAACACTTTTACTCAGCAGAAAAATGATGGTAATATTGAAATGAGATTCTGGTGTTAGAAGAAGGGCTAATGCACCCTCTTCTTGGTATCTGGACACCTTGATGTATGCACAGAATCATTAAAAACATGGGAGACTGAATCCCAGGAAAGGTGTAGGTCTCAGCACTCATTGGTTTAGACAGCTGTTGACATAAAAAATAAAATAGCTTGTGAGCCCTCTGGTGGTATTTATTTTTTTATTTCTCAGATGTTAGCAGGATCCTGCCATAGCAACAACATGTAAATGTCCTTGAAGACATATGCAGTAGAGTGTAAGTATTGCTGTGCATATTTACATACATATATATGTATGCATACATATACTTATCAATATATACAGACACATAATTATAAAGGATTAATTAAAGGCAGAGAAGAGTACCTTGATACATTGTAAGAGTCACTGCCAGAGCAAGGGAAAGAAGAAATCACCTGCCATCGTGATCTGAGTGTTTATGTGTAAGTGACAGTACTAGCACTATCCAGCTGAAAGAGGGAATATGATCATACACTAACAACACTATTATAAGAAATTTAGAAAGATCTTTGCCTTTCCACACCACAAGCGCTCTCTACAGTATACTGCCATCTGTCAAAGCAAAAGAAGTCACTATTGCAATCACAAGGAACAAAGTGTAAAATTAATTCCTTATTGGGTTCCAACTGGATTTGAGAAATATAAATCCTTAAAAATAACATGAATTAGAAATCCTTTAGAATTGCTCTAGATCACAGCAAGTATATGCTTAACTTAGTAATAATAACAGCTTTCCAGTTAGGAGCAAAAGAGAGTTTCCATTTTTTTTATAACTGCAAAACTGAAATGTATCAAAAAATAAATTCCTATATTGAATAATTTCATATTATCACCATGCTACAGACATCCAGATGTAACGTTAAGAATAAGGAACAAAGAAGAACCTAATGGAATGGCATGTTGTATTGAAATTGGTCTCCAGTGAATGTCAGTTAAGTTAATAAAACTCCATGCTTATTTAAGTAGCTCATTACTAGACTGCCATTATCATCCCTTTACCTAACTTGTGGGGTAAAATTTACATTTAAGGTGTTACTGTTTGACAAGGATAATAACCAAGTTTCATTTTCAGAATGTTGTCTGTTGTTGTAAGTGTTCGGGGATTCCTGGTTTAAATTTAAATGTTGAACTGCAATACTTCAACAATTACTATTGACAGTAGATATAGAGACTCTGCCATAAGGGAATTTTCATAATCCCTCTCTTTTGGATGTATTTAAGTATCATATATCTTTAGGAGGAGATTTAAGTGGTATGAGTTTTCAAATTCTTTCATATTTTCACCTCATTAAAAAAAACCCCAACATATTAACCAAAAAAAACAGGTGACTAAAGAGTATAACTAAGTTGTTACATACACTTAGGGTTTGGAGGGATTTTCACTGACATAGTCTTTCATTTATGGCTTTCATTTGTAGGATCTGGAGTAAAGTGTCATGCTTAAAAATTGACAAATTTGCTTGACTCTAATCATCCACTTCCTATTGTCCAGTGCAGGTGTTCCATTTTCTGGCACGAAGAAGGTTTGAAATGTCGGTGCTGTGCATTTCATTTAATGCTCCACTATGTTTCATGTCAGCTGGGAGCCAGGAGTGGTGAGTAGTTACACCTCCCCAAAGAGCTCTAGGAAAAAGCGACATCTCATGAGGACGCCCCTGAACTTCTGGAGTGCATTGCGCTGTAGTGCAGCTGTGCTTTTTCTGTTTCTTCGGATGGGAAGAAAATAAATGTATTCCTGGAATCGCAGTGCCTTTGGAGCTCCTGTTCTGTTCCAGGAGGGAATATTTTGTATCAGACCATGACTAGAGGCAGCCCCCTTTTCCCACCCATACTCTACACTGTCTAAGGTGTGCCACTGGTCCTGAATACCAGTGGATTGTAACTGCAAAATTAATCCAAAGAAGTTTTACTATGGGAATATGGGATACTGAAATCAACATTTCTGGATGCCAGTTTTAGCTTTTTCAATGTGCTGATCAATGTCTTTGGAAAATCATTAGTCATTGATCTGAAGGTTTGAGTGGATTTTGTTTCATGGTCTTTACTCCCTGTGCACTAATCAATGTATCTACAAAATGAGTTTAATAATATTTGCATTATCTCTCCCCAAAAGGCTGTGAAGTTTAGACCACTGTTCTTTCAGAGCACTAAGTCTTTGGTTAGTCAAGCATTAAACAGAAAGGTAAAATGTTACTGCGATCATGACAACTCATACAGGACACATCTATGTCGAGCAATAAGGTTAGAAGAATCCTAGAACACTAGTGACAGACAGGACCTTTGAATTTGAACTTCTGACAGATTATTTCATTGAGCTCATGTCTCCACCGCTCTTTGTGCAAGGACAATTCTGTCTGTTACATCCCTACTTCATACCACCTAAATGTTTGATGGTTAAAAACATGCTAAAACTTAAGAACTATACTGAAAGCATTGAGCAAATTTCATTGAAATACTATCCAAATAACCAGTGTGCTGCATGTGACTTGCTCACAAATGATTTAGAGTTATTTTGGAATACCATTTGTGAAATATATAGACATGGGCTTAATTTGGTAGTCATTTGTCTTCCACAACTCCAAATTGGAAATCAAAATACAATAAAATTTTAAATGGTTATTAAATCCAGATGGATCTTCAGACAAAAGCAAGAACTACAGTAATGACAGCTTTTAAAGGGCATGGTCAACTTAGAAAACATTAAGCAAATGAAAATGTTTTATCTATCTCCTTTTGTTGCAAGTAACCATTATATTAACTTTAAAAATACAAACCAAATGAGTTTTCCTCATTTTCCTGTAATTTTCTTTTTTGTAAATTTCTTAATAGTCATTTTTACTGTTTCTTCTCTATAGTAACTTGACCTAACTTTATTTTATTTTACTAATTTCAAATTCTACCTACTGAGATCCAGCGGGACTTACATAAATACTGTAATATATGTACAGAGGTGCTTAATGGGATTTAGGCCCATAATTGTTTTGTCTAAAAAAGAAAATGTACTGTAGAAATTCATAGTTCAAATTTTACCAAATAACTTCATTTCTCCCTCTCTGCTTCCAGAGCTGCAGCAATATTCTTTACAACAACCTTAAAAGATAGATATTGCAGGTATTAATTCCTTCTTGGGATATGCAAGATACTTTAATCCACCATTAAGTTCTAGCAAAAGTACTCTCTAATAACTTGTTTTTAAGAGATAACATCATTAGGCTTATTTATTGTGGTATTTGTAATGAGCTGCGTGTTGCTGGAAGTGTCGGGAGACTACACTTAACATTTTGCTTTAATATGACACATATCCATATCCATATCCGTATCCATAGCACAAAGTGACAGAAAGCAAATCAGGGACAGTGGCATGGCTGGAGATGGCACATTATAAAGAGCTTTTGAAAACATGTAGTGTTTCATTTGTGTACACTGCATTCTCAATGGAAACATTCATGTTTGGAATGCGTTGGTATAAAATCATCATGACACCCAGAGGTAAGTCCTCCATAGCAAAGGATTTAGCACTACTGAAGGTCAGGTCAGATCCACACACAGAGAAACCATCAAAACCTTCCCTTTGATATTTTAACGTAGGACCCTCTATGTTTCTCCTGAGTTACAGCACTGGGTGTTTTGTCATTTCAGGAACTGTAGAGGTGCACAAGATTATCACAAACAGATGGCAACCGGTCAGCCACATCACACCAGTCCTTCCTGTTCATTTGTTGGGATAGTACTCCAGTAAAGAAGTCACAACTGGCACTTGCTAGGAAATGATATATGTTATCCTCAAATGAAATTTCAGAAGCCAAAAAGGAGAGGCACATAAAGATCAGGCAGATTGAACTTTCCTCCTACCGCGTCACTCATCAAAATTCCTTCTTTCTTTGCGTACGTATTTATATTGCTAGCAGTAGAGGAACAGATTAGTTACCCAGAACATCCATTTTGGTTCCTACCTTGTCTAGCTGAGGAAGTGTTTGAGCCACATGTGGTAGACCACATCCTTTCTCTTATGCTAGCAGGATGACGAAGGAGCACATCTGGATTCAAAATTTCATTTTCACCCTCAACATTTTTGTATTAACACACTGTCATACTTAATATAAATTGGAAAACACTTAGTCCCGTAGCACTTGATTTTCTGGAAGAAGACAAAGCATGACATTGTGGAGTCCATAAACAGCAGGGGGTATAATTCATAGTAAAGCTATATAATATGTTCCATATACATTGCAGCTGTTGATAGATTTTATTACATTTCAGCTAAGGGCCTTATTACATTTGCAGGCAAGATTTATTATATTTGGTTGTATTACTTCTAAAGTTCAGGATATTTTCACATTTGTAGCTGGCTTATTTCATCTATGATCACTGAGTTTACATCATAACCTAGTTATAACTGTAGGTTATGAATAATGTCACCTGTTGTTATGACGCTTGCAGTCAGTTTTCATTACAACTGTTCCTAATACTTCACAATATTTTGCAGGTGCTGGATATTACATTGCGGTTTTTAAAGACATATTTTGAAGTCAACGGAACATAAGAGAGCAACGTCTGAAGTATAGGCTCCTAAAACACAGAAATGAGGAAGTTGGTCAGCAGCATGAAAAGAGGGTTGGGGGATTCCTGCTTACTCACATACAGATTATTTAGCTACACATTTAGAAACTGGAAAGTACTTCTAATTTCAAAGATTTCAAGTATAACAATTTAACAACAGAATAGTATCCTATTCTAAAAATAAGCACCACTTTATTTCTTTCAGTCTTTGTTCCTAGAAGTCAAAAGTTCACCCATACGTCAATGTCCCATCGCCTTGGTGTATTGAAGATGTGTGGATTCTTTGGAATATCACATGAAAGTGGCTGATGCTGTAGCTGTTTTTTATGCCCATCTTTTCTTATCAGGTCCCATCATTGTTGCCCAATAGCACCTAATTCTTTCCAGTGCCAAACAAATGCCATGTTATTCTGAAATCCTGTCTTTCCTCCTGTGTCACAGCTCACTCCCCCCTCTTAAATCCACAAACTTTAATGGAAAAAAACCCCATTTCATGAAAAAAAGTTATAAATTGACTTATCATAACCAGTGAAAAACATTCAACAAGCTGCCCTAAACCTGGTTAATTTTTCAAAATTCCACTTCACACTATTAGAAAGCATTTACACTTTTGCAGTATACAACAAAGATTCAGAGGATCCAAGCCCCTTTCTTCTGGCTACTCATTTATATGCTAAGACAGCTTCTCTACCCTTTATAATTTCATCTTTGATAAGATGGAAACGCGCTAGCCACAAAAGGAGGAAAGAAAAGGTCACGTTGATTTCATGAAAACTCTTCAGTGGTTTAACAAGATTGTAATTGTATAGTTCAAAAAAAACATCAATTCAAACTAATGAAATAACTGAATTTCAACTGCAGAGAAGACAATTTTTAACAAAAGACAATTTTAACTGTTTTTATAGGAACCACATTAAACTGAGTCTAAGAGATTCAATTGTGCATTCATGTATTTTAAATTCTTACTATCTTCTGTGTGTAAGTATCTACTACAAGTCAATACAGACATGTATAGTCTTATACATGAAACAGATCTGTTCCTTTGTAAAGTCTTCTTTTATTTTCCATGCTGAATCAGGTGTGTCCTCAGTATAGGAGCTTTTTTATTCCTGATCACTGAGGCAGAATCTGTTCACCAGAAAGTGTCCTTAAAAACATTTTCACAGGAATCTATGAACTCATGCAGGAGGAGTTCTTAAGTCCTGTCTTATATGGTATAGAAAAGCAGAAGAGGCACTTCTGCTTTTGTGTGTGCCGGATTAGTGAAACTGTACAGTTCATACAGTGCTTGAATTCTATCCAGAAGATTGTACAATTATGATCATCTTTCTGTACTCTTAGTCCCATGTATAGCCCCTGGCCTAAAGTGTTTGAGAACAGCATTTGTATGCCATCATCATGGGGTATAATCATGTGATTAGACTTCAACTGAGAAGAAGAAAGGAATGAAGCTAATTTTTTTATTTTAGGATAAATAGTTTTCTAATTTTCTTATCACTTTAGTTATCTAAACATGGTGAATAACCTAGCCCTGACTGTAATCTAGCTACGCTTCCTTTGCAGAAGACTTCACTTGGATGAAACCATATCAAAGAAACAGGACATCAATGCTCACAAAGACAAAAGACACTCATAAAGGAGAGAATCAAAGACGTAGAGAAGCTGCGATCCGGAAAGGAATTTGGAATTCTAAAATGTCACCAACCCAAATGCTGTAGGACACTGAGAAGCAGGGAAACTGAGGAAGAGAATTACATAAAGGTGTTATTGATTTATTCAGGTTCTGTTTAATTCCTGTGCTGTTGGAGGAAAAAATTTGTAATTTTCGTGCTATTCTTGAAATATGTTACATGCTTGATCTAGCACTTATAAGAGTAGACATTTACTAGAAATTAAAATGTCCCTGTCCTGCCTTTAAACTGAGAGTCTGCACCCAGAAATACGATGAAGAGGTCAGAAAAGAGAAATTACATTGGTCTGGGGAAGCTTAAAAACTCTTGGGTCTAATGGGATATGACCTGCACAAAAGAGCCTATCATGCATCTGTCCAGAACCGAATGTTCAACAAATGCCATGACATAAACTTATATTTTCAGTATATTGCCTTTTAAATGCACAGCATTCCTGTTGTAATCTCCCAAAAAAACAAGGCAATTAAAGTCAACCCCTATTAAATAAGTGCGGTTGGATTTGTTAGTTTTCATCAGCAGACTTTTTTCTCCTTTTCTTCTTTGTTTTCCTTTCATAAAACCAAAATAATCCTGATTGCGAGCACAAGTTGTAATTCTTATACTTAGAAAAACATGATTCACTGAGAACCACTGAGTAGAAGCTCTTCAGCATGTTACAAGCAAAGCAACTTTGCAGATCAGGCCCTTTGCTGATTAATTTCATTCACCTAATTAGTGATGCTTCTTGAAAGAATCCTTCTTTTTTGTCCTTTTGCATTGATGGTTTAGGTTGGAACAGGCTTATGTTTTCCAGTTACATGTTCTCCAACAAGCGTAACAACAGAATTTACATCTGAAAAGTTCACAAAGCACTGTGTTGTAGAGTGAATTAATCAGTGACCTTTCACTACCAGAAGTGTGCATGTCCTGATAATGTAGCTGAAAGCCCTTCTGGAGGCAGGGGGGGGCGCGAAATAAAGAACATTGTAAATTAAAGGAGGTTGGGACTGGGAGTCTCATTTTCTGTCTTCTGAGTTCAGAGACGACTATTTCTCACCTTAAAGACTAGTCTTAGCAGGCAATTATTCACCATGCCCAACATATTTAAATGACATAATTGACAACATTTGTTCAAAGGACTGAAGAATCTGAGATGATAAAAGACTATTGCATGACTAGTGTTTGGTCATTCTAGGTCAGGGTTCAGGTGGCACGACAGAGAGTCTGGCACCCAAACTGTGAATAAATATAACATATTTCAGCTGGGGTGTCTGGTCTTTGAATAAGTGGACCATTCTTTATCATTTTCTTAGTATTTTGTGTATGATGGTATATATCTACATTGAAAATACAGCTGCGTATTTCCAAGCAATGAGGGAAGTAATTTATGTTAATTATAAGAATTCAAGATTAAATTATCGTGCATTATCTATATAGACTGGATCAATGCTGCAAGTCCTAAGTGGTCAGAAAAAAAAGTTTACTATGCTGTAGCAAACTTAGGTCTTCATATCTAAGCTGTAACATTATTGACGTTCTGTTGCTGTTCCTTTCAAACTGTAAACGGATGTATTTATTGCGTCTCAGTGCTTAAACTTTTCAGAGACACAGAGGCTTATAGATTTTAATTCACAGATAAATATCGGGGGGGGGGGTGAAGAATCAAGGGGTTTTTTTCCCTCTCTTCAGTTATTCGGCGTCATGTTTTCAATTTGAATTTACTTAAGAACAACAACTAATAAAAGACTCTCAGAACTTACTGAGGCTGTTTCTCAGCTGTAGTGAGACAAGTGATGGGAACAGTCTTTTTTCAGTGGTGCCCAGTGATAGGACAAGAGGTAATGGGCACAAACCTGAATATTGGAAGTTCCATCTTAACCTGAGAAGGAACTTCTTTACTTTGAGGGTGGCAGAGCACTGGAACAGGCTGCCCAGAGAGGTTGGGGAGTCTCCCACTCTGGAGACATTCAAAACCTGACTGGATGCTGTCCTGTGCAACCTGCTGTAGGTGACCCTGCTCTGTCGGGGGGGTGGACTAGATGATCTCCAGAGGACCCTTCCAACCCTGACCATTCTGTGATTCTGTAATTACTTTCCAAGTGATTGCAGTAAAATCAAAGACCACATTTCACCGAATTCAAGAATGCCAGGCAAAATCTACTATTATATGCTTTTTATATTCGCCTTCACAAAATGTGTGAGAAAAAATTAAAAGTAGATCTTCCTCTATCTGCAGGGCCACTGTACAAGGACATTAACACTGACCTGTTGGGATTCCCTTCCAAGATATATGTACAAACCACATTAGCCTTCCTGACATTTATATCACGTTTCTTATTAGTACCATAAATCATAAAATCATAGAGTCAGGGAATACCAGGTTGGAAGGGACCTCAAAGATCACCTGGTCCAATCTTTCTTGCCAAAAGCACAGTCTAGACAAGATGGCCCAGCACCCTGTCCAGCTGAATCTTAAAAGTGTCCAGTGTTGGGGAATCCACCACTTCCCTGGGGAGATTATTCCAATGGCTGATTGTTCTGATTGTGAAAAATTTTCCTTGTGTGTCCAATCAGAATCTCCCCAGGAGTAACTTGTACCCATTACTCCTTGTCTTTTCCACGTGACTCCTTGTAAAAAGGGAGTCTCCATCTTCATTGTAGACACTCTGTAAAAACTGGAACATGGTGATAAGGTCTCCCCTAAGCCTTCTTTTCTCAAGGCTGAACAAACCCAGTTCTCTCAGCCTTTCCTCATATGACAGGCTTCCCAGGACTTTCATCATCTTTGTGGCCCTTCTCTGGACCCTCTCCAGCTTGTCCACATCTTTTTGTATGGCTGGGACCAAAATTGAACACAGTATTCCACATGTAGCCTGGCAAGCACAGAGTAGAGTGGAATAATAACTTATTAAGCTCTGCTGGTGATGCCCTTGTTGATGCAACCCAGCATCATGTTGGCTTTCTTTGCCGCATCAGCCACTGTTCACTGATATTGAGGTCCTCCTCTGTCACATAGGGTCAATTCTCCATCTTCTTCTCTAACAGTACAATTCTCACTAAACTTTGTTGTCTTGTTCAAGAATTTGATTTTAGAGTCTAGATTCCCTTCATAAGGAAGTGGAACACCAGAGGTCAACTCAAAGCCTAAATTAATCATTCATTTGTATTTCATGTATTTGATTTATTTCTATTGTTCTAGTCTGCAAGCACATTCAGCTCTTCTCAAATTCTTTTCTATATTGATTCTCAACTACTTGTCACAACATATGTTAGTAGAAGTCTCCTTCCTTTTCTGTCAAGGTGATTAATGAAACTGCATTGTCCTAAAATGATTTCTACTTGCTTTAAACCTCTGGTACTCTACGCAGCTGACTGTGAATTTCCTATGTACAACCGTATCAAATAATTCATGGAAATCCAGACAACTTAGTTCTATTGTATTTTCTCTGTCTAGATCGCTATCTTATCCCCAAAAATATTTTTTTTTGTCTTTTTTTTTTCTTTTGGCACAACCTGTCCTTTCTATTTCATAACCCATTTCTTCTTTCTTCTTTCTCTTATCCATGTGTCCACAAAATCTCTGAATAGTAGTTTTAATATCCTTTGCAAGGTCTACCTCAGCCTGAATTCTTGTATTTTTTTCACTTTGTCTTCAAACGTCTAAAATATATCTTTGTTGTTGATCAGTCAATTCTTTTCCCATTCTTTATGGCCTCAATATCCTTTCTGAGAGTATTAAGTCATCCGAGAAGATCTGTATCTCATGGTCTTCTTTTTTCCCTTTCTTTGGAGTCCATATTTGAGATAGCTTATTCACTTCTACATTAAGAAAATGCCAAGTTTTTCAGTCATTTTTTGCCCCAAGCTTCTCAAATGAATTGATTTCAGTAACTTTCTTACATTGTCCAATTTATTCCTATGAAGTTATGAAGTACTGTTGGAGGGTCTGCTTTTAGCTTTCCATTTAATTTCTGTTGAGTTGGTCTTGGATTGCTCAGTCCAACTCCAATGGGGGAGAGGGTTGTTTACAAAGAAATTTATAATTTTCCTCAGCATTTACATAGAACTTTAAAGTTTGCTGGTTTTACAGTTATTTCATAACATTTCAGCAGTCACCCCTAGGAATAAGTAGGAACTAGCATTATTGCTACCATTTTTCCAATCTATATCCATGAACTTTTGAAGTATTCCAGATAATACTGCACGAGAAATATCGCATCTCAAGTAGCATAGTTTCTCACATGATCCAAACCCTGAGAGTCCATAACAGATCTGCAGCCTGGATATTTAATACAAATATTAAGGTACCAGTTTCCCTACATACAGCAATCTCCACAGGACCTAGAACTTGCTGATCTACACAATTTCCTCACAAGCTGAGCTCTCTCAGTAATTCTAGGATTAAGACCTTGCTACTCTGAAGAAACTTTGATTTTTTTATTCAGTCCACAAAACATTTGTTTCCATTTTTTTGAGGCTGATTGTTTATCTCAGTCCCATACCTAAAAATCCTCAGAAATGTAAATTCTAAAGAGCAAAGTCATTTTCATTGTAAAGTCCAATCACTCCATTTAGTTTTCCTTCTCCTAGGCTGAACTCCACACTTTTCAGTTCACAGATCAATAGACTTAGAAAAGAAATAATTTAGCTGATCATCATTGGCTATATCTATTCTTAATGATCCATGGAAAGTTACTGCACTCAACTCCATGACTGACATGACTGACCTGCTCAGAAAAAGGGTCATCCACACTGAAGAGTTTTTCATTCTCTAAGCGGATCAGGGTTCTGATGGTCCTCAAGGGAAGGAGAAGGCCAAGTTACCCTCCTCACGTCTATTTAGGTTCACTTTAAAACCAGTGCTTATTAAAGGCACAAAACAGTTTCCACTTCCACCCTCTACTTTTCTGTTGGTTTCCTAAATAATCATCTTCAAATTCTCCATCAAGAACCTTTATAAAGAGTTTGAACTTATTACATCTATTGCACAGAATCATTTTTAATCTGGGGATGTGTGCACCAAGTTCTAAGTGCCAGAAAATGTTACAGAGAGCTGAAAAATATTCTACCCACTCTACCACTCAGGCAGAGACTTCAGATTTCTACAAGTAATATACGGTAAAACCTCAGAATAGGACACCAGCCTAAATGAGGACTGGTCATAAAATGTCTACCTGCTCTGTTCATGTTTGGTAAATAGGTAGAGAACCTACAGTTGAATCCCTCGTGCCAGTTTTAGGATCAGTACTGAATACTATTTTTTTATAGAGATTTCTTCTCTGTTACTGTTTAAAATGGTTTCTGCCAGTAGTCTATTTCAGGTAAGAAGTAATTGGTTTCAGTTTTCTCCAGTGACAGATTTTTTCATTGACAGGTTCAGTTAGAAAAACGGTAACTTTTAACATTGAAAATCAAACACATTATTTTGCCCTGTGATCATAACACATCTCCTATTCACTATTCAGCTAATGAAAGAAAACTGAGAAGAAAGTGGAAGGGCAATTTTGGCACGACAGGAAGCCATAACCCTTTGCTATTATTTTTAAGGTAGCTTTAGACCCACTCTTAACATCAGCAAATGAAAGCATGTTTTTATACGTCAACATTATGGGCTCCAGTCAACTTACCTGTTCTACTTCAAATAAATTCTACTATTCTAAACTGTCTTTTCTTTTATCTCCAAGGGATCATAAAAAGGCAGTTTCATGCCATTTCTTACCTACATGGAATGCTTTCTCAAGCTACATGTATGAAAGAGTATTGAAGGAGACAGAAGACAAGATGGTCTGCAATTCAGTATGTTGCTAATCTTAAGATTAATATAGGTAGTTATTAATTTAATTCACCATCAGCTCTTTGGTATGAATCCCCTCATAACCTTCAGGTTAATATAGCAATAGTAGTTTTGTTTCTTCCTTATAGTCATCCCTGTAAAAAGTTCAGCACAGGTTTCTTCTTATCTGCCTCCATGAATAAGAGAGGATAAAATTAAGGAATTAATTTCTTTCATGAGAAACATTACATTAGAAATGCAAGATGAAGTTTATCTAAAGTGTTTAAAAACTCTGAAAGCACCACATACTTCCAACTGAACTAACAGGCTAGCAGCTTCTGGGACATATATATACACACACAGAAACATACAAGCATGTGCACGCGTGTGGGTATCTATATATATATGAACACACATACACACAAAAATCAAAAACTATGTGTGCATATGTATATTACATACATATATATGTTCCTTATTCCTGTATTCTTTTAACTCAAACCATTAGAAATTTCAGGGAACAGTTTACACTACTTCAAAATTCATATAAAAGTCTCGTTTATGTCTACCTGTTTCTACAAGCAATAGATGGTGTAACACATCTTGTAGTCAAGGTAAACCACTAAGAGATTTGTTGAGTCCCAAAAATTATATCAAGGCACTCTAATCTAAACTTTCTCATCCTTTCTTTCTTTTCCTCTTTATTAGATATACTTAATCTGCCTTTCTCCTTATCACATAACGCAGCTTTTTTCAAAACCAGATCACCAGATACTGCTCTAAGTTTTCACTTGGCCACATAATCTATATGAGGCCACAATAGCAGAAGCTTTAATGCAGCCAAAACCTTCACGACAGCTACTGTTCTGGAAAGTGAGGACAGTAATTAAAATCACCCTAATTTCTTTTCTTATAGAGACATTAGTTTCAGGATTAGAGTGAATTAATTCTTGAAATTCAGCTGGAGTAAAACTTGCCTTTAAAAGTACAAGATTTGTTCCAGAACTAGTAAATGAAAAGGGAAGAATGTGCTAGTCTAGAAGGAACAAAGACCACTCTCATTGAATGCAAATTAATTTTCAATCTGAGAATTAGGAGGTGCCATATTAATTCAACATCTACTACTTTAGACGCAAGTTGTTTCAAAATCAAGTTGTTGGTGAACTAAGTAACTTAGAAAACGCACCTTAGATCACAAAAACAAATCTCTTTTAAGCAATATCTCCTGTTTAACAACAAAATTATGCCTATACAAATGCCCAGTCTGATCTTATAAAACATGCTTTTTGAAGAATTTTCAAAGATGGATTATCACCTATATATTATATACTTCACTTCAAGTATTGAAACCAGCCCATGGAATGGAGAGTACAAATTATGCATGAGAAAATTAAAAGGCAACAACTTGCACTATGGTTTACACGAAGAAAAATAACACTATCACTATGCTGCCTACTCTACTGACTTTTTTCCTGTTCAAAGACGCATTGAAAATCACCCTGCAGGTCAGTAAACTCAATTAACTTATTTTTTTCAATTATATGACTGTAGCTCAGTGTACTTCTGGATGAGAAGGACCACCCCTGACCCTGTGGTGCAAGCCTACCTCCTAGGTTCTGGAAATACAAGTTAGGTCACAGCTGTTCAGCAAGTGGAAAGTCCAAGGTTGAAAAAATTACTTCCTGCCAAATCAGGAAAACTATTTGAAATTCCCCATAGAGATACAATTCTGTAGGAGTTTTTAAAAAAATAAATCATTTTATTTTGAAAATGTTGAGTTAATGTCACTGCCAAATGAGGTTAAAATAATTCTTCGATAATTTGAAAAAAGTACAAAAAGATGTACAATTAAACGTACTGTTATGATTTGGCCATAAAATCAAAACAATGCATTTGAAAAGAATGTTTGACAAAAGTAATCAATGCGCAATCAGAGCAAAGCATTTTTAAAATGAAGCAAGAAGTCTGAGATGTTTTGACTTTCTCACATCAAAGAATTATCGTCAACACTTGCTAGATATAAGATAATTTGATTTTCACAAAAATAACATTTTCCTTTGAATAGTTTTCAACAACTCTACCTTTGCTCCCAGCCAAGGCAAAGCAGTAGGGAAGGCAGCTGGACCTCCTCTGAAAAGCAGTTAAATTTGCAACTTTCTCAGGGCTGAACCTGATAAATCAGTCCAGCCTTCTGTGAACAGGAACTATAACTTGATATGGTATTGCCATAAAATGGTTATAATCAGTCAGACCAGTACTTCTTTTAACAAAAGGAATTATAGAACCAGTTCCTTAACAGTATCAAATAATGTAGCTCCACTGATTCAATACAACTACTTTGATTTACATGGACAGCCTAGCCCATACCATTTATAACCAGTTTATTTTCCAATAAACCCCATGAAACATAATAAAATTCATTAATTTCCCCTAAGAGTGTACATTCCATGAAACCAGTTACACTTTAGTAGTATAAATGTAATTGCTTTGGAAGAAATTCAGGCCACTGTACCTCATGTATCTCAAAGCAATGCTTATGTAACTCTATCAAAGCTGGATGTCACTGGGTGACTTTGTTGGTCATATATTGCTTCTAAGAGCTATGCATCACTGGAATATAATCTTACAGTACAATAAAAATTGGATGGCCTACAGGAAAAGAAAAAGAAGTGGGGATAAGCAGATATCAGATGGGATACAAACACAGTTAATACTCATTGATTTAATGTTTTTGATTGTATTTCCAAACTTTTTTCCATCAGTGGGAAAATAAGGCACAGAAAAAAAGTAGTTACAAATATTTGCCAATGCGTTCTGTGAATTCAGTCATTCGGATTTCCAGATGTTTCCACCAGCATTAACACTACTCACATCTGTGCATAAAGAAGAACATTTGAGTCAGGATATTCCTCTTTCTCAGTGGTACTATCTTCCTTGTCCATTGGACACCACACACGGTGCCTTAGTGGGAAAAGTATTCATGACATTTTAGTTGTCCTGAATCATCTTCTGGATAAGGAAAGCCTAGGATCATCACTCGAGCAGCAGTAGTAGATGACACAGAAGTTCCCCTACAGAAGAGCAAGACTCTGATTTGCCACACTTGCCAGGAGGTGGCTGGATGAGGCAGACACACTGTGCCTTCTTTAGCCCCCAAAAACATAGCTGGCACTGCCCCTGTCAGGCAGTCCTAAGTAAAAATGAGAGCTAGAGAGCGTAACTTTAGAGCTGATGTAATGCAAGTTTGCTCCTGACGATGTCTCAAACTAGACACCTGAAAATCTGTCAGAACAGGGATTAAATCTTGCAGCTGATTTTTCAAGTCTAGAAATCTTCCAGCGTTAAAGTAGATACTTTCTTCTTCTAAATTACTCCCTTCCTAGTTTTTACCATAGAAGGGTCACTAGTCCTGTGTTATGCCACCCTCCAGAAAACCACAAGTCTTCTTGGAAACCTTGGATACGAAACACAAGACTTCGCCTCTCTCAAACCCAGAAGAGCATATGATACAATGAAGGATCTCTCACTGGGAACAACTATCACGAGCCCCTTTGCTTCCCGTACCTCTCCTACAGGAGACAAGGGCTGGCACCATGGATGTTTTCGTATTCTGAACTGTCACATAGAGGAGTTGCAGTAAGAGCAGAATAGGAAGGTATAATTATAGGATGAGAAATAGTAAGATTAACTAAGAACTAACTCCAAATTAAAAAAAAAAAAAACCAAACCTTTTTATATGAGTCATAAAGCTGGAATTCAATGGCTAGGTTTAAAAAAGAGAGTTTAAAATATAAGTATTTTAAGAAAGGATTATAAGAAACAGAAGGTCTAAGCTAATGGAAGCTGAGCCATCCAGAAAAGAAAATGAGAAATATAACTAGAAATTTCAGATAAAATAAATTAATGAATTCTGTGGTTTGCAAACTTCTAGAGAAATGTTGAATTGTATTCAAAATTGACTACAAAGAACCAAATATTTTGGCAGCAGTGATAAGATCCTTAGTATGAGAGTCTTGTCTAGAGATCCAAAACTCAAAAACTGAACTAAAGATAGTATTTAGCAAGACACAAAGAAAGACGCATAGATCCAACATTGCCTATACCAACAGTGAAAGTATTATATAGGAAATTTAAGGTTTAGATAAAAGTATTCTAAATAATTGTTTTTAAATTGTCTAAATGTTGTTAAAATTGTTCCCTCAAATATAATTCCAATGCTGAATATTTTAGAAACCTAAGAGTTTGTAAAAATAAAAAGAAATAAGATGATGTTTCAGTGAAAAATTATCTTCCCTCAGTAAAATTAATGAGAATTTTCAAGCGTTAGCTTAAAATTTATAGAACTTGTGACTTACCAGATGCTTTACCTTTGATAGAGAGGAATAAACTGAGCAACTTAGGATTCTAAGAACCACTTTCAAAATTTTCATGTCTAAAAATCACATTTCCAAATGCTTTTAACTACTGAAGGATGTGAATCAGTACCCAGTAGGATTTTCAAAAGCCTTTAATTGGGTTAGACAACCAAAAATTATTGCTTTTAAGATATTTTTCTGTTTGAAAATTTTGAGATGTATATTTTGATCATTAATTGCCTATCAAACTATTAAAAATCTGTTTCCACAGTACTTTTAAATTTTTATTTACCTGGGTTTGAAAAATATGTACCGAGAGTCATATCTAGACACACATCTAATGGTGAGGAAAATAAAACAGGTATTTACAGTAATAAAGTTAAAATTCTGATTTGACGTTTCATTTTTCCAAGTTCTTCACCATAGAAAAGTTTATTTCAAGAAAGAATAACAAAGATGTTTACTTACTCAAATAAGCATTTTTTTTTAAGCTTTAAGCAATGGGTTTTGACATGGTAAGAGTTCTTTTTTTTCTCCTGTGTCCATTTTTTGGTAAAACTGCCACATCTCAGCTGTAAAAGGGCAAGTTTGGAGTCCTGTAGGCAAGCCCTTCATTGCAAGCAGAGCAGGCACATTCTGTTTTAGATGGCAGGTAAGATTTCAGACTTCTAAAGACTAGCAAGCTTCACTTTGTCATACTGCAACCACTATGCCCACATTATTATATAAATGAAAACATTTCAGAGAGCCTCAGAAAAGCATGGTAAGGACTGTCATGTTCAGAAAGCAATGTCATTGCTAACCTCTAGGGTCATACTAGTCTATTATCGAAGTGTCAGATCACTGTGTTGATAAGTAGATTAGACAAAGTATTACTTTATTATTATATGAACAAACGTCAGTCTTATCTGAATAACTTTTACATGAATTGCATTTTCTTCTTTTTTTCTGATGTACTGTTTCTTTAAATCAGACAAGGATACTAGGGAGAAAGAAAGACACCTCTTTTTCTGTTGTTGCATGAAGTAATAAAAACACTTTAATCAACCTCTCCTTTTGTGTAGGACACAACATCAAAATTAATTGTTTGTATCCCAATGCAATGGAATGCAGTGAAACAGTGTTGTGTATTTATTGAGTTTAATCTAGGATTAAATTACTATTACATAAAAAATAGAAAATCCTGTTATAAATTATAGATATTTTATTCCCTTCCAATCCCCTTACTCCCTGTACCAGGTGAAAGCTAATACGCGTCCTTGAAAACCTAAGATAGTACACACTACGTGGTAAATGCTGAAAGCAGTTTGCTAGAAATCGGTTCTCTGGCTTCAGGTATCATTAAAAGACCTTGCCCTCCTAATTCACAATAAATTGGGCTACAATATTATATCCATTTATACTAAAGGCTAAATGTGTAATACCCTTAAAATTGCATCTCACTAGCAATTATTTCTGCTATGTGTTATGACTTATGTATTTCTCCTGTACTTAGGGTAGGATAAAGCAGGCTGTATGAGCACTTCCTTGTGATACATGTGTGCTATAGAGGTATTTGCCACCTGAATAAAACCTCTTAATAGCAACAAACAAACAGAAGAATGTTGTCAGGGAAACAACAAAGTAGGCAGAAAAAATTCATATATACCAAAGCATATACAAAAAAATATGCTGGACAGTATAAGAGCTTGATTATACATCCATTGAAATCCTAAATACTCTTTCCACTAACATCAAGTGAATTTGGACCATGGCCAAGAGATGCTCCATCTCTCACTAGTAAAGTTGAGAAGAAAGGGTAATAGTGAGTGAATTTGATCAGATTTCTCATAAATTTATCCTGACTGAAGTTCGTTATGGGAACAGTAGCAAACACTTAAATATCACGGATGTAGTGACAACCAGAGGGACAGTGACACTAATTTTATCATTTCTCTTCCTGGACAGAAGGAAAACTGCTTGTTTCTGCTGGCTATTGCTTCCTCTAGTTCTGTATTCCATCTCTGATGCAGGCTTATATCAGGGGACTTGGAAAAACGTAGAGTAAATCCCACAACAGGTACTTGCACAACAATGCAACCACAAGAAAGAGGTTTTTTTTCTTTTCCTACCCCTCACTACTTTGAAACCAGCTTATTACTTAATGGAAAAGGAGGAGCAACAGTGGAAAAGGAGAAGCAATGGTAAAGCATTTAAGCAGACTCACTGTGGATCCAGAGATTGATGAGAGAAGACCTTGTTCCCCCCACCTGCCAAGGCTGATCACAAAGAGCCTACCCAGAAGTAAGTGGGCACCTGGCCACTACAGGTCACCAATTAAGAGTAGCCACAGATGATACTAGTCACATTACTTGCCTGAGGTTTCTTCTGGAAAATAGGATGCCCTAACCACCTTTTCTGAATTAGTCAACCAGGCTTGACTAGATCTGTCTTTGCCTTATTTCCCTGCAGCAGATGTACCAAACTGTGTATTTTCTTCATATCTAGGCTTTTATCTCATTTAGGCACCCTGTAATATTTTTTTATTATACTTTTGTATTTTTAACCTACTTTCAAATAAATCCTCATTTAATAATCATGTCTTTCTGCCTCCCCTTGTCTGATTTACCTCAAAAGAAACACTTCTCTTCCCATGCCCCCTGTCTCTACAATTCTATAAAAGGGGCATGATCAATGCAGGAAGACAGATACACAGAACAAAAACTCTTTTAGAATATCTCCTTTTCCATTTTAGTGAAGACTGAACTTCAGAAAAACCAAGATGAAATATAAGAAGCTTATGTTCCAATTATTCCTATGTTTGACCTAGGACTGGAAAGGAGAAACCCTCATATTTTTAAGCATCTTTGCTGTATTCACACTCAGGTCAGGATCTCGCAGTTGCTAGTACATATATTTTAGCTCCCAGGGCCTCTTATGGGTCCTGCACAGTAGGCAATAACTGGAATGCAATGTAGCCCATCCCACCCCATCTATGACACATTCCTATTTTTCCTGATCACTCTAAGGAGCAGAAAGTTTCCAATTAGAAGCATTTGTCAAGTCCATACTCCCAGGGAATACCGTTGTGCAGTGAGCATCCAATGGGCGTTTTTCTCATTTTATAAAGGTCGTTTATATTCCCAGTAAAAAAAATAAATTAGTTTAAATAAGCAAGATTAAGACCCATACAATTTTCAAGTTTTCCCACTTAAAACAAATGCATTGGGTTTGACTTTACTAGTTGTACAACTCCACGTGTATTCGAGGAGTCCTTTTCTGGTGAGATGACAGGAAGAACGCCTGGGAAAAATACTGCAATACCTAACACAGATATTCATTTCTGCTCTGATTCTCTGTTATGTGTCCTGGTTTGAAGTAAAAAAGAACCAATTTTCTTTTCAGTAATTTTACTTTTCAGTTAAGGCTTTTCTAACTCTGAAATTTACAGCGTATTTTTCAGTGTCAGCTTCTAGCAGGTAAACTGATGTAGTGAATCCCAAGGCATGGTATGCAGAGAGGCCCTTGCTTACATTTATTGCTATAACTCTTTCTTCAATGGCTGGCGTCCAAGGAAGATTCTGTCTGTTCGTCTGCCTTTGATTCCAATCTGTGTGTTTCCGAATCCAGCTCCTGAGTTGAGCTCCTGTACATCACTGAGTCCACTCAGGGACTTTGCCAGTGCCTACCGGGGACATGATCATCATCCTGGGAGCTTGAGATGGTTTTGTATATATCGTATATAATTCATTCTTTTCTTATTAATATTATTATGTTTCCTTTTTATTATTTTATTATTAATATTTCATTAAAGTAGTTTAGTTTCTTTTCAAGTCATAAGTCTCTCTCTGTCTCATTTTCTCTTTTCTCTGAAGGGGAGAGAGGACAAAGAGAGCATCTGTCATTCGTTTCAGTGGCCACTCCAGACCAAACCATGGTATATGAGTAAGCTTTTTTGCCTGCATAGGATAAGTATCCTATTCCTAAATAGATTAAGGCCTTAATGGTAACATGTTCATTTATTTATTTTGCTTATATTGAGAATTTTACTCCCTAAACTTCCTTGGAGCTCTGATGTAACATGTAACATGTTTCCTTTAAAGAAAGGACCTTTGCTCTTTGGTCACTGGGAAGTGTTTCCTGCCATTTTCTCCGATGAGTGTGAGGCAAAGTTGTTCTTTGAAACTTCAGTTCTGGCATTGGTCACAGTTGACACTTTTGACCTATCCATCAGTCAGTGCTAAGGAAACTACAGTACACAAAAAAGCATTGGTTTTGCAAAATCAAACCAGGAAAAAAGTAACTGCATTCTGACTGTATCAGGCATTTTTTGCTTTAATTTTTTGGTTTTTTAATATTGCAAGGCATCTTTACCTAAAATGCACTGCCTTATTTCTATTCCTGCTTTAATTTCCTATTGGTGAAAGCAAAATGCAACCACGTAAATTAGTCCATCAACCTTCCTTATTGTACTAATCAGAAACAAAAGGCTTCTTGCAAGATCTAAAGTTAAATCAACTCTATTCATAAAGAAAATAAGGTATTAGACCAAGATTTCTGCAAATAACTCCTGTCTACTATGCTGGGAATATTAATCCACAAGCACATAACCTCCCTTAAAAAAACACAGTTCTTGCAATATCTGATAACTTTTTAAACTATCAACTCATTAGGGTCAGAGCTAGGTCAAAGGCCTACCTATATTTCATTTAATCTGAGGCTGTTTGTACCCTTTCATATCTATTGCTTTGCTAGCTCATAGTCAAGAACAAACACATAGTTAAGGTTAGAGTCAGAACGGAGTGAAATCAAAGTCATGCAAGTGATTCAAAGACAATTGGAAGCAATTTGGGACAGACTAGCAGAAGTTACCAGGTGCAGGGAAGCTCTCTGACAGCATAAAGCCAGTGGGGACAGCTTCTGACATAGTTTCCCCAATGGTGGGGAGAAAGAGAACAATATAGCAGCTCCTACTTGGCTCTTACACAGCAGGACAAGCCCTGGGGTATTTGCAGCTCTGGAGTAAAACACTCCTGGAATGCTGGAGACAACCTCATTTACTTATTGACTGCTGAAAGATTTGTTAAATTCTGTTATTCTTTTTTATCATAGACATTAGATGTATAAGTGTGTTTGGTGTACCTGTATCAAATTAGTTAGTTGTCCATTTTTGGTCTCTAACAAAAAAAAAGTTTAAAAAAACCCCATAAGTACAATGATAAAGAAGTTTAAGGAAGCAATGGAAAGATTAATACAGAGCATTTAATCTAGTGTTTACCACTGAAAGGTAGAGCAATGTCTCTGAAGAGGTTTCTCTTGCTTATTCTCAACTAATATTCACGCTTCAGCGTTCCTAGGAGTGGAATCCATCGAACACCTACCTAATGGATGAACTGATTAAAAAAATCACCAGCTCCTTGGAATCTGGCACCGCAAGGGTCTAATAAAACGGACACAGAACACCAGGTGGGTTAGATCATGGCAAGAAAACGCCTCACAATAAACAGATCTTCTAAAAATTAGAAGCTCTCTTCTGCTTTTCAGAAAGACACTTATACTCTAACCAATAAGTATTAATGCAAAATACAAATAATATACAGTATAATGAACTAAGTCAATGAATGAAGATAAATAAAATAAATAGCATTATTATACGGTATTTTTGTCCAAAATCTTTAAAGTATAAGGTTTACTCACTTCCAAATGCAATTCCTTATAAAGACAGCTTGCAGATGAAACGTGAGCATCATAGATGACAATAATAAAGGTGCTGCTGTGGTCTTCCCCTCAATGAACAGAAGCTTCATTCCCATTGAAAAAGCCCAGCTCTGCATAGCTTGACAGGAACCTGGGTGAAGGCATACCGGTCGCTGTACTGATCTCGGGTCTTACCTGCTTCATGTCACCTGTTACACTGCATGAAAGTCGTGAGAATGCTCCAAGCATTCACAGAAATTATTTAGTACAGTTTCATTATGACTATACAAAGTGAAACCTTAGTAACATGAAGTGACTTTATTCTGACAGCTAAGATAGAGCACAAAGTAATCTTAGCAAACTTTATTGCTAGGAAGAAAGGAAAGTAAAGCAATGCTTATCATCATAACTTCTCCCAATTAATGAAACCTGTCTGGAGTCAAGTTTCATTTTGTGAGCTATAGGTCTTAAATGCACGGTGCATACATTTCAGCTCTCAAGGGTCCTTTTCAAAGAGTCAAAGTACGAATTTAGTCAAGCTCTTCAAAGTTTTCAGATCAAGGTTCTCCATGTTGGTATTTCCTGTCTGGGGGTGGTGGTGCAAAGGATTTGATAAAGGAGTTCCATTTTAGGACAATTTCCAAATATTGGTACTTGGGAGAAGACATACTTCTAGTCTAGACTATAGAGGAATGTTGCAAGAGCCAAGACACAAGCATAGCAACAAGTTTTCCCTTTATAATCCAGGAAACATAAATCTAGGGAAATTTCATCATTTTAGCCATACCGTTCTGGTCACTGTTTTATTAAATGCCTTACCAGAAATTTATATATTCCCTTTACCCATCTGATGGAAAAAAGAGTAAAATCTAATACACTATACAAAACAAAATCCGTACTGTTGCAATCATAATCCTAAATATTGCTGTTTTCTAGCTACATTTATGGTACCAGAACACTACAAAGGTCAGTGAACATCACTGGACAACCGCACACAAAAATCTCTGAAGATGCAGACATGTAAGCTTGTAGTACATGTCACTGTTTAAACCACCTGCTGCCTGAGAATACCAAAGTTGTCTACAAACATTAACTTTGTCCCACCATAATTTTTTTTTGGAAAATCAAATGCTGTTAGACTCCCTTTATACAGCCAGGAAATGGAGCACAAATTAAGGACTTGAGAACAGAGTCTTTGGCAGCAATCAGAACAGAGTCAACATTCTAAGCTCTTTTTAGGTGGAAGACTTAACACATAAATAGAGCCAGAATATTTATATTGATATTGCTTGCATAGGGTTTTTTTGCTACTATAAAATTAACTGGTCGTAGCGCATATGACATACATGGGGATGTATGGAAAGGATGAAAGAAGAGGCAATCATGACACGACGAAAGATGCCCACATCACAAAGTTCTGGAATCATTTCTCAGTCTGAGCTTACCCAAAATTCAGATGTGTTTCGACTCAAGTATTCACTGACCTTTGGGAGGTAGATCTAATCTGATTCGGCACAAAGACAAAAGAAAATGAAGGCATTAGAAAAAAAAGTATTAACTACACATTCTCCTGTGCATAACTCTTGATGTCTCATCTGTGTTAGTGTTTAGTTATTCTCTCTCATTCAAATTTCTCTTTTCGTGTTTCGTATTGGCTTTTTTACATGTTAATTAGATGTCAATGTTTTGAGTGGATCACAATTTCAGAATTTATTTTTACTCTAGAAGAATATGGAGGGCCCAACACACCTGTATTCTCAGTCATGGATTTCCACTGAGACATTGCATAGTTACAGCAAAGTTACAACCCCTTCTCTAAACTGTTATATTTCATAATTCTCATATTTATGAACAGCCATTTCATAGTAACAAATGGTTCCAACTGATACTGGAGCCCAGTGGTGTTAGGCACTGCATTCATGAGCACAAGAAGACAATCCAGGTCTTGGTACTATTTGGAAGGACAAAACACAGAAGGAGTAAACATGGAAAGAGCATAGGGAAGTTAAATGGCTTTCTCAAGACCTCATGGTGCCAAGTTCAATGCAGTATAAAGCAGACAGCATGACAGCTCAGGGACCGTGTTTCATAATTTTCACAGTACGTATTTGGGCTTACAGATTTCTTGTCTCGTTTCTAAAGGCCAGTTCCTGAAACATGTGGAAAACTTTTTGTGGGTTGAGGTCATTCGGCACCTTGCAAGACTGACCCTGATTTTCAGAGGTGCTGAGCGCACACAGCTCCTGTCGACTAGGCTGAGTTCACAGTACCTCTGAAAATCAATTCATGTCTAATGGCCTTTTCACCTGTCAGAAATAATTGCTGTTTCACAGGAGCATACTAATTCAGTCATTGTTTTGTTTTCAAAGGAGACTATTTATTTTTACCCTCCTTGGAAACTGATCTGCTAGGGAGAAAGATCAGGAACAAATTGTGTCCCAAAAGGAAAATAGAATTTATATGAAACACTCATTCTGCTGATTGTCAGTCATAAAAAATGCATATTTTAATAGTTCTTTCCCTTGCAGAAAAATCTGTTTAACTAATCTCATAATATAAAAAAAATCTTTCTTCTAACATTAGATAGTTAGCTGAGTATTCTCTGCTGGGATATATCTTTTATGGTTTAAGAAAAGTCCTTAATACCAGTAGGAGCAGACTAACATGTAATGGAGGGGGTGTCCTTTCTTTAGCTGGAACTGTGCCCAGGGGTTAGGGAGCTTTTTCACTGAAAGGTATTATCTTCAGACTTTCTCCTGATGCCTTCCTGGCTTTAATGTTTCCAAGGATAGCACCTTAAAATAAATTTCTGCTGTTGTAAGACAGGTTTAGAAATTAAAGCAAAGCTTTTAAATGAGTAAAATGTGTACATTTGAAAGGATATGACAGCACAGCCATATCCTAAAGTACAAGTCTTTTCAACGGAAATTAAAATGCACATTAAGAAATAGTAAGCTGCGTGCCTTGGCTGTAATAGTTAACAGAACAGCTCTATTGGGATAGCATAATGCCGACAAACTCAACAGAAAGCTCTAGATTTCATGTCCCTGCACATCTTTCCTCACAAGGTTACACTTCTGCATGGTTAGAGGCCCATCTTTTCAAGTGCAGCACCAAGGGGGCATTTGTCTTGTCTCTAGATCAGATCTTCAGTTCCCTTATCTGCTAAACCTATATTTCAAGGACAAAGTAAAATTTCACTTTGAGAATTTAACAAAGGAGAAGAGATATGAACACTTGGTTTTTATTTAAAGCGCTTTAGTTCAATATATCTTCATATCTATTTTTATATATATATGTATCTGAGAACAATCTGAGTGGTTTTGACAAAATATGCGATGCAAAGTACATGGTTTTGAGGCATCAAAAATATTTCCATATGGACCTGCTTAAATATGTATCCCTGGGTAAATGCCATTGGTATTCAGATTTTAAAAGCTAGAATGGTAAATCAATAGTGTGCATATATCATAAGACTTATTAGCCTCTAATGTCTCCTGGCTGTCCAGGGACGTATTATGGCTCAATCCTATTTTCAGGGAAGTCAATGACTAAATGGTATCAAGGACGAGAGCTCCCTCCCTCCTGCAGGTGTTGGAGTCTGAAATTAAAAATTACTACGCTCTATACCCTGGAGGCTGGATGCCCCAGAGCAATAGGGCTGTATCCCAAGGAAAACAGCTGGAGGCTACTGTGATGAACACTGCGGGAGGAAAGAGAAAACAACCTCAGTTGTTAGTGAAATAATTTTTTCGTTGTGACTGTTCTAACACTGCGCATCACCAGCATTCTGCATAGGCATCTTTTCTAATTTAAGAGAGTCTAGATGTTTCTGGAAAAAGTATACATTTGACTTCTAATTTTTTACTTTGACAGAAGAAATAAAAGATCACTTAATCCACGTAGTTCGTCCTTTGCTGCAGTTACAAAATGGGAAAACTGCACTTGACGGTCTGGCTATGCGGTTAATACGAGTTGTAAATGGGTATTTCCTATAGCTAATCTTGATTTATTTTTTTTTATTTATGACCTGGATTTTTTATAATTTCAACCTACATAGTATTGCAGTGTTTAACTTTCTCTCCCCCACCTTATCACTATAACTCTTATTTTGTTTCCCTCTGGAAAGGAAAACTATGCAGTACTATGCAATCATGCTGTCTTTTCTTCCTGACTTGTGCTCTTCAGCTCCCATTGCTTTGGGGCCCTGATTTTTAACAGAACAGTTCTTCAACTGAATTAGGAGATTCCCTGTTTCATTGTTTTTCTGTCCAGATGTCATTCTCATTGAAAATATTTATCTGTTTAGAAATTAGCATTATAAATGGCACTGACTAAGAAATTCTGTGTTATGGATCAAACTGCATGTCAACAGATGTCGCTTCAGTTCCTGATTTAAACCGATGAACTCATTGATAGAATAAAAATAAAAAATTAACGTTCTCTTCTACAGTACATGCATGCACTGCATTGACACTTTTACAGCCATATCTACACCATAGACCATACGTAAGTCTTCAGCATATATTATGAGAAATGTATAAAAATATGCATTTGTTGGTTATAAAATCTATTTTCCTACTTCCCTTATTTTCTTGGAAATTAAAGCTTAGATCTATTGGCAACAAGCTAATAACCCTGACAGAAAAGTACAATAAGCTAGACAAACATTTGGTGTAACTATATTATTTCGTGGTTTTGCTCAATTGCAATGCTTCATCTTATCCACTGTCTTTTTGGGGATGTGAAAGCTATGTCAATTTGTGTGATATAATAACACTTTGTGGTAAGGCTAAATATTCTTTGGTGATACACTCTACCTTATCTTTTCATGTTACTTCAGAGCTGGAATGGTAGTCCACATAAAAGTACCATAAATACACAAATTCCCTGTGTAGAGACGGGATATGTAACACTGCAATGTACTTCGAAGTTTCAATCAGTGAAGAGGAGTTAAACTAAGGACGAAAAAACAAAAGAAATTAAACATCCCCAGTAGTTACACTTTAGTCCTCTGGTCCTCAAATGTCCTGACTTAGTCAAAGGCAAGTATTTCTCCCATGATCTCTATCATAGTATTTCAACAGCACCTTAATAACAGTTTTTCAAGTAAAATAATACTTCTAACCATTTCCTTATATGCTCCTCAAAATCCATTTGCAACTCTATGTTAAAGATGATTAACAGCAAGCTGACTTCTAGTGAAGATGTAGTGATCAGGTAAGAATCTATATTTCAGGTCACTGGAAAGGCCACATAGAAATAGCATTACAGACGTTTGCTGGATGATGTGAAGCTGAGAGTGTCTCACTCTAGATCAGAATTTATTGCACTCCGTCTGTCAACAAAAGTGACAAATTACTGCAGCTGGGGAAGTTCTTCCCTTCCCAGCAAACAATATCTTTGAGAGGCTGGTTGATTAGTCATCCATCTTTATTTCGGCATTTCAATTTAATATAATTGTAACTAATTTTGTATCTTGGAAAATAAAGTTTTAGAAAATTGTTTTCTGACTTAAGAAAAATTCTCTTAACAGACCTGATATATAAAGAGACAATGCCATTGCAACGCAGTATCTGCTCTTATTTTGCTAAAGGGAGGGGAGGGGAGAGGAGGGGAGGAGAGGAGAGGATAGGAGAGGAGAGGAGAGGAGAGGAGAGGAGAGGAGAGGAGAGGAGAGGAGAGGAGAGGGGAGGAGAGGG
>VUYV01000307.1:97934-225755 GCA_008711295.1 Anarhynchus alexandrinus | reverse complement strand
AAAAGGAAAGGAAAGGAAAGGAAAGGAAAGGAAAGGAAAGAAAAAAAAAGAAAAGAAAAGAAAAGAAAAGAAAAGAAAAGAAAAGAAAAGAAAAGAAAAGAAAAGAAAAGAAAAGAAAAGAGAAAAGAGAAAAGAAAATGACTAAATGCAAGCTTTCAGTAAAAAGAGCCTTCAGGTGATCACCTCAGATTCTTGTTGCCTACCAGGGGCATTAAGGTGTGTTGGCTTTGTTTAAACTGTTTATGAGGAATGCAGTCCAGCCAGGAGAGGTTATGAAAGAAGAGACCTTTTCTTAACAAGATTTCAAGTGCACAGTGTTCATTGAAGCTCAGCCCAGCACACAAAGGAGGGAGGGAGAAACAGTATCTGAGGCCTGGAGTCACTTCCCCATCTGTCATAAGGGTATAGCACAGTCAAGAAGAGAAGTTTCTTGATGGCACTGCTAATCTCTTTCAGTACAAGGACATTACATAGCTCTTTGCCTTTTCATTATGAATGCCATTTCCTGTACTGAAATGTACAGCTGTAGTGTCACCTAATAACTAATAGGTTTTTATAGCACCATATTGTCCTCCAGCAGTGAACTCCCCCCACGAAGGAGACATAGGTTCAAATCCCATTCCTGAAAGGAGCTCCTGAGTTTATTTAGACTGCTCTCAGCCGTGGAGAGCTACACAGGGCAGAACAAACCATGTAGTCCTTGGAGGCTCAAATCCAGCTCAGCTGAGCTCACTGGAGAAGCAGTTTCTCAAACCATTCCCAGTGTCTTTTTCATGGAAGTAAGCACCAATTACCTAATGTAGCTCTAAGTATACACATGGCCAAAAGCACTCAGTGCCTCGGTGGGGGTGCTGTAAACACCACAGGATTTGGATCTTCATGATGAAAATAGCAAAAGGAGACGTGTAGGGACCAAATCTTCATCTGAGCTCCTTGCAAACTTTCAGTCGGGACTTGGAAGGAAAACAGAAAAGTGATCCGGTGCTTAAAGAGCATTTGGTATTTGCCTCAGGATTGAAATAAGCAGCATATGCAAAGCTTTCATGCAAAGAACATAGCATCACAATGCAGTCTAAAGCTCCCTTTATTCTAAAATTAAACTTTTCTATAAAAATCTACAAAATCTATTGATACAGAAGTGTTTATTCCTTTATAAAGCTCTGACTAATGCCAGTGACTAAAATCCTGAGCAGGAAAATCAATGTAACTGGTGATTATCTGTCCCCAGGTGTTATTTACAAAGATTATACCTGTTCTTATTATTGTCTATCTAAGCATGAATTTAAGTGTCACATGCATAATTCCATCTCTTCATTTTTGATGATGTTTAAAAATCAAAAGATTGAAAGACAAGGACTGAAAAAAAATAAAGATTTCAGGTCTTCATTTTCAGAAATATTTGAGAACATTTTATTTATAGAAAAGACCCATTCAGATGTTACATAATTCTGAACACAGATTTCATCATGGTAACTGGGGACAGATTTAGGCGCACATGATTATAGCAATTTGACTTTGGATACATGCCTTAATTTTTTTTCAAACTGATGGAATTCTGCACAATTGGATAGGAAATATTCATTCAATCCTTCTTGAGAGGATCTCACCCTCCCACTTTTTCTCAGGCTTGAAATATCATATAAATAGCCTTTTCCAGGGATATTTCAACTTCCACGTAAATTACAAATGAGAAAATACAGCAGTACAAAACATAAAAAATTATCAGCTAGCAAGAATTTTTATTATATTTCCAAACTCTGTGTTGCTTCAGACAAAAAGTCTTCCAGTGACTTTAATTTATCCCACCTCATAGTATGATGTATTCTTACTTTGCATAACATTCAAAAACATTGACATTTCTTAAGCCAAAGATAAATGTTTGTGTTGTTGCTCAGATACTTTTCTTAGTTTATTATCATCTTTTTGCATCTTCATATATATATATAGCAAGTTGGCAATTCCTGTGTAAAAATAAGGGGTTGCAGAATGCACCCAGGGCCCGCGGTCTTTTTGTCTTGGGACTTCTGCATTCGCTTACTTGAGCAACATTATTATTATTCAGGTACAATCATTCCAGTCTCATAATACAAAAGATAAATCAGTCCCCAATTCAAATTTAGTAATACTGAACAGTTGCAACTCTCATTGAAATTAATGGTACATGGGAAGACCCTGTCCACATAAAGACTAAGGAAGCTTTAGTATTCTACCTATGAAAAATCAAACTGCCACGCTAAAATGAAAAATCTGGGTTTGTTTGATTCTTTTCTATCTGTACATATGTATTGTAGGCACAAATGCTTACTTCTGACAGAAATTAAAATACTTATTAAATCAAAGGCTCCAAAAACAGACTTGTAAGAAACTTGAGTATTATATTTTTACAAATATAAACCCAGAATATCTGTTACACTCTTCCAGTGTGATGACTTGAATGCCAGGCTTTTTCAAACTAGTTCTTGTGAAGTAGAAGATAATTCTTGAAAACATGAAAACTGATGATGAAAAAAAATAAAACCCTGAAGTAATGGAAAATGAACAGCAAGGTCTGGTAAATTGTCTCAGTGGGCCCAATGACTCATTTCTGGTCTGAATTGTCCTAGTTGCAATGTCTACAATATTCTTTCTAACTAATCTCTTTCCATCTTCATTATTAGACCATGAAGCTGCCTTTTATCACATTTGTGCTTTCCTTTACTGAAGAAGCTATGCAGACTTCATCTCCTACATCAGCGCTGTCAATAGGGTGCACAGATCTCTCTCCTGCAATGTGATTGTGTCTGTGCACCTCCTGCACCTGGATCACAGCTACTTCTACCCCTAATTACCACCAAGGTCCTCCTTAACTACCACTGTCTGAGCTAAACAGATCTAGCTTCTCACAATCCTCACTGCCAGGTACATTTTTCAAATCTTGTGTCATTCTTGTAGACCTTCTCTGAAGGCTTTCTAATTTAACAAAATATTTATTGGTCTGTTTTGAGACTGGATGATAATTCTGGTAGAGGTCATACTTCAGTGCCAATATAGAAGCAATATAACCCTGCTTCATGTTTTTCTATTAAACTAAACTATTTAGTTCAAATAATAGTTTCAAACAATAGTAAGTAATAGTTTAAACTAAATACTTTTGTGAAATTGTTTAAGCTGTTAAACTACTTCCAAGGATAGCACCTCCTCTCCAGTTACTGTTCTGTACTAGGAAGCCTGCGTTTCACTGAAGTCCTGAAATCACACTGTCACTTTTCAATCCCCAGCACCAACTGCGTTTGAAGACTTATCAGTTAGATTGTAATCTGTGCAGTGCCTGCCATGTTGATTTTGGTCATGCCAGTTGGACTACACTGAGCATTGTGTGAAAGTTTTTTGGGACAAGTTCTTCCTACAGTTATTCCCATGGGTCTTACTAAGGAAGACACTTTCTTTTCTTCTGGTCCCTGCAATCTTATGCACTGACTGTTCCTTATTTTGATGTACCTACTCCCGTAAGAGGGCCTTGTTACCTACAATGAACCCTTAAAAAATTCTCAGATTCTTCTAGAGAAAGATACAATATAGAAATAAAATAAGTGAAAAGACATTACAGAGTGAGGAAAGAATGGCCATGTGTTTGGTATGCATGCCAAAAATGCACATGACCCTTAGAGAAAATCTAGTGAAAGTAACAATATATAAGTGGCACTCTTATGGACTTATAGTTAACTTTCAGGTTGGAGCTAACCTCCAACCTGTTTTTAAATATTGAGAGAATTTTAATATTTTCAAATATTTCCTGATAACTTCATGAATGTATAATTGAAATACAATGTAAAAATAAAGAGATTTGGCTTAAACACAGAAGAATGGAGTTCCTGCTTGACATTTGCATCATAAATCCAGCCAGAAATCAGAGTGCACTACCCCACTGAAAGCTGGAAAACTCTAATGATAAACAAGCACACTGGGAGGCACAGCATTATCGCTAAATGGATTATTTATGCTCGTTCTCGAAACAAGGAAGGGAGGTGAATAATCCTCTTCAAATCTCAAGGCTGCTGATCAAATAAAATTTCCAAGTACAATAAAAAATTTGGCTCCTAGAAGTATACTGGAGCTCCTCAAGCTTTTCTTCCCTCAATTCAGGAAAGAAAAAATTGTTCCACAGCTGTAAAGAATCAATTTTTGGTACTCCTGAATTAGGATTTAAGTTCCCCATGGGACTGCTTAAGCTTTCCATCCCCTTCAGCTCTCTGTGGGAGGCACCCATGGTTCTGAGGAAAAACACTTCTGAGGCCAGGCCAAGTTTGGAGCTAGACAGCATGGCCAGGTGTTGAAGCCAAGTCTGTGAACCTCCATGGCACAGGGGTCCTCCAGACTCAAAACTGGGGAGGGGTAGGGGGAAGATTCACATCCAGAAATTCCTGCTTTTCCCCCCACTTTGTGTCGGACTTGGCAGGATTTTGTCTCAGGTACACAGGGGGAAGCATGTTTTTCACTTAACTTTCAGTTATGTATAACCTTGAAAAATTAGGCCAGTCACAAACCTGGTGGGTTTGCGCAAGATTTAGCGGTGAAATTAACACCACATGTACAGGCAGTGATCGAAAGCCCAGTGGAATCAGCGGGCAATTTTCCACTGAGATCAATGGGCTCTGGATTACACCCATAAAGCCTGACTAACGAGGCGTTATGTGGATTAAAAGCACAGGTTAAACTAGGAAATACAGTACTTCTGTGCCAATGGGATTCTGGATCTCTTTGGCTTCCCAGAGACTTAGCGGTGAATAGCATAAAGGGAACAGAAAGTCCCTTGCAAAGCTATTGCGTGCAGTCAGAGCCCGCGCGCTCACAGAGCCCACGGGCTCCCAGCCTGCAGGAACAGGGATGCAGCTTGCGAGCTCACTGAGGGTGCCCCAGTGTCTCATACATTACCAGTGTTCCATGAAGTATTACACTAACAGGGCACATTTCCTCCCCTCCCCCTCCCTCCCCCATGTATTTGCATCTGTTGCGCATGGAGAGGTGAGGTTATATCCATTTTACAACATTTATATATGTCTAAGGCAGGCAGAGAGAACGCCCTGTTAGACATTTTGAAGAGCTGAGTCAATACCCGAAAGTCTTGCAGAACGAACTTATGACCAGACTGATTTCCACAGTCATATATCTTGTAAAAAGCACATAATGAGATGTGATAATCTATGGTAGGAAGATTCTTACTGCTTCATGTTCAAACTAATTTCGTTCATCAAAAACGAATGCCGCGCTATTTTTCTACAGATTTGCTACCACCAGCGCTGCTAAGAGGCATTAGATAGTGGCCAAAACATTGATATACTTCTCTTTCTCACTGCTACTCTGCGAATACATGATTTGGGCCAGTTAGGGAACAAAATAGATGATATGAAGTCTAGAAGCTGTGAGCTCATTATCTTTATCAACAAAGAAGATTTTAGTCATGTAAGTGGCCAGCGAAAACAATGGTTAGGCATCCAAAAGTAACCTAATTCATAGAAATGAAGAATACAGCTTGCAATGAGGATCAAAAAGTGGGAGGTGGGCACTCCTGCCATCTGCAGAGGCAAAGCATTGCCTCTCAGCTCTTCCCACCAAAGCTAAAGCACTCGGCATGAATCACGACCCTGCAAGAAGCAGATGATTTTCCCTTCCTCTGCAGGAGACTGTAAATCCCACATAGGCCCACAGGGACCCAGAATTCTGCTCATTTTAAAAAGTGCCAGTAAGTTGCTGGTTTATATACTGTCCTACACAGACTGCTGGTGCTGAGTCAGTTCTCATACTCTTCTTCCTGCCTTTCTTAGCACCAAACAGCTTGGAGAGCTGCTACTTTGCTTAAATTGGTTAACCAAAGTTTCAAACATTGTGTCAGAAAATGTCAATAAAATCAATGATATATCTATCAGCTAGATAATATTTAATTGAGACTGTGAATCTGAATGTTTCAATGTTTATAGAGCAGTTGCATGCCATAATATATACCATAATGTGTATCAAAACACCAGCCATTCCTCCTCATCCTCACAATACAGTCCATGGAACATTATTGAAAAGAAGATGTAACAGAAGTGCAAATGATCACTCAAATCAGTCATCACATAGAACTAAGGACTGCATCTAAATCAACACTTTGCATTTAAAGTATCTTGTGAAGATTGTATGTCTTGTCTTCAGTCCAGTCACAAAACTGCAGCAACAAAAAAAGGCCGTGAGTACAACAAAACAGTGCAGAGATAAATGTAGAACTCCTTTGTTTACTCAAACTGCATTTATGCTCTAAACAATATGAAATGTGTTTAGTTTCAGTATTCTCATACATCTAATTATTTTAAATAAAATTGGCTTTATGCAATAAAAAAAAATCCAACTGCACAGAATATGGTATACTGTGAGCAACGTAAGATAAGTCTATGGTGTAAAGAGAAATGTTGGCCAAAACACTACAATTCTGTAGACAGCAACTTAGATATGTCAAACTGGACTACATAATTCGCATTTCTGAACTGGGATCAAACTGTTAAAATCTTATTGTCTTCAATTATTCAAATAGTATTTGCAAATACGGCAGCATGTATTCTATGAAGATGTTCATAAGCAACCCTGCAACAAGAGTTCTCAACATAAATTAGTCAAGAGAGATAATTTATTTATAACATTGAACAACTTAGTTTTCTAAATTTTGTCACAGTCACTGATCACTTCTAATCAATACTGTGTAAAACGTGTAGAGAAAACTACTACTTGCAGTGTTCCTTGGCCTCTTTTCTACCGAGCGATGTGCTTTTGACCGTGTTCAGCATGGAGCATGGGAAAGCGTGGACGTACGATTCTCAGCCCTGAAGTCAGGACCTACTGCAGAACTTGGCAGGGATGGGGATCCAGCAGCAGCTGCTTCTCGTGAAGGTCATGCGATCCCTCCCATGAGAGGCCAGGCAACCTGTTTCTTTACTCCTGCCGGGTGCTCAATGCGGCAGAACCCAGGAGAGCCCAGCATGCACAGAAAACAAGCCTTGCCTCCCTGAATGGGCAGATGTCTGCCCTCCCGCCAAGGTCGGAGCTCACTAGGAGCTCAGTATCACTAGGACCTGTGTCACAGGTCCTACTGCTCCTCCGAGCAGGCAGCACCGCTGTCACGCCTGGAGAAGCTTGGGGGCTGGTGCCAGACTCCTCTATTGGAAATGCCCAGGTGACTCAGCTGAACAAGTGGGTCTTTCTGACTTTCCTGTAGGCAGGGCTGACTCTCACCCTGGGAACAGAGAGGTCCATTCCCACTGGAGTTTTACAAATCTCACTAAAATCTTTCTTTGTAGTTCTTTCTTAACAGTAACATGCAGTCACAGCGTAAGGCAAAAGAGATGTAAGAGAATTTCCTTTTACAAGTGCTTAAACACATTACAGAATTACTCCACCTGTGATGTAGCCCTCAGTGGGGGTTCTGTAGGTTGTCCCACAGCTTGCAAAAGCAGGCATGTAGCAACTCAGAGCGTAAAAAGGGCAATCCTGTGGCAGTTATAAGCTTCTTTACGAAATAGTGATCCTTTTATCTGCAACCCTTCTTCCCAGTTCGAGCAGTCTGTATGCATAAACTCTTTTCAGTCACAAACAAGGATTTTTACTTAGTTCAAAATAAAACCATGAGAAGGGAGAAGTGTGTCTAGTGTTACGCGTAGCGCAGACAGGACACCCAAGTAAGCACCACTTCAAAGCCTACTTCTGAGTAAACTTGTTCCAGGCTCTTGCATGCTTTAACCCAGAACGGAGCTACAGGCTCAGGCCAATTTAATGTTTTTATTATCTCTATAGCCACCGGTTTTAATGTTCAGTATTCTGTAGATTTTCGCATTAAATTACCATTTTCTACAACAAATATCTATTCCTGGGGAACTGAAAATAAAAATAGCAGCTGTCTCTGCTCAAGCATATTGCAATTTCTGTTCTGAAAGTATATAATTTGGGTGGTTTTTTTTCTATCTAAACAACCTCCTTGCCGTCGCTAAGAAAAACAGACTTAAGCTGTTTCTTTAAAAAAAAAAAAAAGTAAAGCTTTGATGTGATGGATGCATTGAACATGTCAGGAAGAGTATTATCAAAAGGAGAAGTTTAAAGCCATTCCCTGGGGTATATATGTTTTGATGTCCTACTGTCCTTGTCATACATGAAAGTATTTGGTCTATCTAGAAATTCATTTGACCCAGAAAAAAACAAATTGTTCAGAGTTAACAGGGAAAAAAACCCACACACAGAACAAGGACTGGGACTATGATATGCTCAGTATTACACTGCACTCTCTGTTTGAAGTAGATTAAGAAGAAACAGTAACAAGTAATTAAAATGTGTCCCGTTGGTCCCATACTACTATCCAAACACTTCTATAATAAAAAATAAAAAAAAAGGATTCTAACTCTCAGATGTCTTGAACAGGTTTCTTCAGGTCTCTACTTGGGGATTCATTCATATGACACAAGCTTCCTAGGTGACAATATACCTGGAAAACTTCAGCTGACTTTTAATGGAGGGTAAAAGTGGTCTAAGTGCAGAATCAGCCTACATTTCTTCTGCATTAATGCTTGATTCAGACCGAATAGAAAAACAAAGGCTGCATCAAATGAGATGATCCAAGCCTCCTAAGATTACCTGATATTCTTTATTATTACTCCAGTATTAAATAATAGTTATTATTTGTACTTTAAAAGAATTGGATTTTAAATTACTCTTAAGCCTTTGGCAAAGGTGTCTGCTCCAAAAACACCTTACAAAAGGCAAGCTCGGAAATTCTTCCCTCAGCTTCAGAGAATTTGTTGAAAAAGCAGACAGCTCAATAGCAAAATTCAGTGCAGCTAGCAGGACAGTTTCTGTGTCCTAACAGAGAGTAAGGAGAGGACTTATTTGCCATGTGTTTCTGGAAGTCCTGATTCAGTTCTCCTTATAGTTAGCAGACAGACTTCTGTAGACTCTAACGTCAGTTGGGTCACAATTTTATTTGGAAATATCACTTGCTGAATGCCGTAAACTTCTTCAGGAATGAGAGAACATGAATGTTAGAGCAAGGAGTAGCAAAACTCTGTGACTTCAGGATAACACTGATGGCAGCTAGATTCACAGCAGGGAACTAGCAATAAACTTTTCAAAAGCAGTTTGCCTATGCAAGAGTGAACGCATTTCTGGCAAACCAACAATTAGCCAAGCTTGAGAAGTATTACCAGTCCAGTGACCTCAGAATCATTTTCTTAAAATAACAGAACAGAAAAGAGAGAGCCAGCTTGCCTTGTGGGCTTCAAGAAGCTCTCCTATTTTGTGTTTTGGCTGAATGATGGTATAAGCAAAGAAGACTTAGAACTGAAGTAAATCATAGAGATGCCCCTAGATCTGATACAACATATGTCTAAGGAATGATGAATTAGAGCCCTTTGGAAAGGCCCACTGTAATGAAAAAACTGACCTTGAATGCTAGTGATGACAGTCACCCGGGACTGACTACTCTGATCCAACAGTGAGAGCTGGTCTGTTGTAACCTTATCATCCTGAAATTCATGGTTTGCTGCCGGAAAGAATTTGAGACAGATCTGCAAACTTTAAAGTAGTTCCAAATCTATCCCCTGGCTCTGGGCTCCCTGAGCACTTGCACATTCTCACATGCTAAAACACAGTTTCGGAGAAGTGGAACCTGACTGTTTCAAAGATGTCTTGCTTTCGGAATGAACAGCATGCATGAAAATACATAGAAAATTCCACAAGACCTTCACAGATGTGTCCTAGTTTGTACAACACACTCACACCTTAAACAAACTCTTTGCCACACTATAAATAGTTTACTATTATATTGAGAAGTCCTACATTACAAACAGATTTATTAGTATATGTACAAAACTAACATTCACATGAAAATATTTATTTTAAATGTCGTGAAGCTTGCCTTATTAATGTGATCGATTCTTTTTATCACTTTTGTTTTATGTACAAATCACATCTCGGGAACAGATTTGAACACGAGGTGCATGGCTAAAAAGTTGAAAATTGTGGTAATATAAGAGTATATTGCTGACTTGTCTAATGATAAAATGTTCTGACATAGTATAAAATGCAAATCATGTGTTATTGCCTTAAATTGTTCCAGTTCATTTACCTTGCTATGAGCATTCATTACAGCTAATTATTGCAACAGATTTTTATTATTTGTAATTACTTTTTCACATTGTAATGATCATAAATTTTGAAAATTCCGGTCATCATCTGTCACCATTCATGCTTGTCAGATCTTTTTTTGTACAGAACATTTTGCATACTCGTTATCATTAATATGTTTGTAGGCTGTTATTATTCAAATCTAGTAAGGGTCTTTTAAAGGAAATGCAATACTGTTTCTTAAATACATCCTTTTAGACGTAATGATAGACTGACGCTGATCCTAACTTAGAAAATGAAATGAAACGCCACTAATTAAATGTACAGTTTACTCCTTGCACTCACTCTGTCAGGCTCATGAATGCACCTACAGTTAGACAGAAATTATTTCACTGTTATTATCATCCAGGCAGCAAGGCATTTTAAAGACCAATTTGTAAAATGGAAAGGTTGAAAACATAAAGCATTCCTTCTCAGCAAAAATGGAGAATGAAAGAAATAGCAAAAGAGAGAAAGAAAACTGCCTACACAGCTGTAAGCAACAAAATGCTCACAGAACCAAGAAACACTCAATAACTTAAGCTCATCAATCTGGTCCCATTTTATGAGATAGCTGTAGATGTCAGATAGCTGTTTCATCAGACAGGATAAACACAGAGGTTTTATTGTTGGGACTGCCACTGTTCTGCAGTTGCACTTGGTTTGCTGCTTCTGAATAAGCCAAAATACAAAGTCAGTACTTCCCTCAGAAGGGACTCTGATTTACTCTTTCCAGAACAGCAGATATTACTGGATATTTTCATAAAACATCACAAAATGGTTTAAATGATCTGAACTGGCACATAAAGAAAGTGCACAGAAATAAAAGAAATAAAGCAAACCAACAACAGTAACATCTTGATTCACTGTGTCATTCAGTGCCATCAGAAGTTCTGAATTAATTTATTCCTTGTTAAGAGTGAGACGAAGTGCAGTAATGATGGTACCATGCTAACATATGCTATGGTGAATAGAGAAAAGGAAATAATACACTACATATCCAAAACTAGGGGGGTCTTTTATTACTATTTCTCAAGTCTCTGGGGAAGCTACTGTCGACTGAAGCTCACTAAATGTGCTTACTGTTCACAGTGCAGATGAAATGACAGACAAAAGAAAGCAATTACAGATTTCACTTTTTCATTGAGCTTGTGCATAACATATGATACCAGCACAGTTACGGTAAATCTTTCAAAACCATTTGGACAGAACACAGTTTGGCAGCTTTAAAAGAAAATAGCTGCACATGTGTTGATAAAACTATTGTACTTCTGACACGAAAAGCAGAAGATAAGGAGGTTACCAGTCATGGTTGACTAAATAAAGCCTTCGACAGAACTTGACGTTCGATGATCCAACTTGAAAGGTTATGGAACACATTCCAGGCTGATTAAATGGGTCAGAGATTTTCCTATGGACCATAGCCAGCAGGTTAAAGTCAATTGTGTCCCCTCCAATTGGCAAGCGATTAATGGAGATGTCTCCCCAGGGCACTAAATTGGGACCTTTACTCTTTCTACTAATGATTAATGACCTGGTATTATACGATGCAGCAATAAAGAATTAGCACGTGATGCTTCCCTCGTGCAGTCTTGCCTAAATCACTGTATTAGAGGTCTCAAACTTTAAAAAAAGGTAACATAAAATACACAGTTGAGTATGATTTTAAGAGTAACAAGCCAGTAAGAAAAGTACCCTCTGTTCTTAGCTGAGCAGTACAAATGCAAAACGATTCTACTTATCACATTAATTTACTTGCTTTACACAGTACAGTTGAGATCAGTATCTGGGCTTTTTCCTCATATTCCTAGGAGAAATATATTATAACATTATGCAAATGTAATTAGGAATAGGTGAAAATATTCCTTTTTCTTTCTATTAAATAATGAAGCTTGAAAAAAGCAAGCTAAATCTCTATCAGTAAATATCTTAAGACATCTTTAAGCAGAAGCTCCATCACTTAAAGACACTGTGGTCCAGACATCTGGACATCAGGACATTTTTTGAACATTCACAACCCGTCATTTGGTCACACTTCAGAAGATGAAGTGATAGATAATCGAAAACATTCCATTACGGTTAAGAAAAAAGAGCTGAGACAACCAGATCATATGTTGCAAATGGAAACTAGCAGCAGTGCTTTAGGAGAAAATCAAATATTAATTAAAAGGCAGAAGAATCTGATTTGCACGATTTTCTGAAATTATTTTGTTAAACTGGTTCTTCACTGATTTTGTTCATAGCTAACTATATCTTCATTTGTTGTGATTCTAGTAAAATCTCTTTATTTCTTTAAGCTCCCTTCAGACTTCTTAGATAGTTTTAAAGTTATATTCTGATTATTTTTTGAGTCTTTTTTATTACTAGAAATAGAATTTGAATGCACTATTTCAGATAAAGCAAGATATACTGATAAAAGCTTCAGACAAACTCAGTCTGAGATTTGATGTGTGTTCAAAGGACATCAGATTTAACTATGTTCATCAGTTTGGGGAGAGACAGGAGGATGAGCTCATGGCTGACCCTGAGCTAATGTCCCCACTTTTTTGAGCAGATCAAAATGAAATCACTACAGATAAAATTTGTGGGAAACCTCATCAGAAGGGAAAAAGATTCATGGAAAAACTGATCATGGGAAGATATGTTTTTCAAAATGAGATGTGGAAGGAAGCACTTGGGCTAGGTAAAACAATCAAAAAAGCAAACATTTAGATTTGAAAAGATCAATGGATAGTTCTACATAGGGTTGTGAACAGCTAGTTATTATCAAAGGATTTTGTTTCTAATGAGGAATGTAAGGGATTAATTGATATTTTTATCAATGAATGGTAAAAAGAAACATCGCATCACTGGTGATAATGTCTAAAAATTAATGAGTGGGGAAATGCAAAGACTGAAGAGACGTGGTGACTATTGCAATTACTAGTCTTACAAGTTCACTGGAAATGCCATATTGCATTTGAAAGTTTTTTCCTGAATGATATGTCTGGTTCACACAAGTAATAATTTGAAAAAGCCCTGCAGTCAGGAGGTTAGATTAGGTGCTGACAGTTGTCCTTTGCAGCATCACAGTCCATGAATCTCTAAATCTAATGTATTTACTTCTTCCTAGTTGTAGAGCTGTATTGAGAACAAATGAAAAGTTTTGGGCTTATGTCATGAGATTACTATGTGAAACATTGAGAAGACAGGAAACTTGTCATTAGCAGGTTAAAGCTCAGACTTTTAATGCAGCCATCTGATAAAATATAACAAGAAGGTAAAGTCTGTATTAAATTAAAACATGTAATAATTAATCTGGTACAGTGCATTTCCTCTTCTTAGAAGTATAGAGATGTTCATTGGAAGGGACTTATGGCGGTCCTCTTGCTCAGAGCAAGGCAACTTAAATGCCCCAAAGTGCAGTCTGCAGCTGTTACCCCTTATTATGTCATCTGGTGCTATAGAGAAGAGTAGGACTGTGTCAGCTTTGTGACTGCCCTCCAAGCAGCTGTAAGCTCTCAAATCACCCCTTAGCCTCCTTGCTACCCAGCCTTATCACTACTTAGACACTTGTCAAACTCTAAAAACAAAGCTGTCATATACTGCAATCCATGTACCAATGAAAAGGGACACATCAGTCTTTTTCTTGGGAATGAAGAAAATGCTTAGCTCCTGTTCTAGGGTGTATCACCAAGACAGCACACATCTCAAGCCTTTTCAAAACCAAAAAAGTATCCTTCCAAAGCTGCCATGGCAAACTTATCTGGTTCCTTTGGAGCATCAGTCTGCTCTGAGGTAAAAGCATTTCTTGGTCTAAATGCCCAGTAATCTGGTGATCTAAATATGCCATTAGATGCAAGAGTACAACACAAATGTTATGTATTTGTAACATGCATATAGAAGCTCTGAAAGGAAACATTTAATAGCCTTTAAGGTTCTTTCAGACTCTCAGCAGCCCTCTTCAAGTTCTCTCTTCTACCTTCTATGCCACATCTCACTTCAGAATGGCAAAAGTAGGAAAATATACAGCAGAAAATGCCCACAATAGAATTAAACCTAATTAGTATCCCTTTTTATGGTCAAAGTACTGAATAAATATGGAAAAGATACATCTAGATCATTCTTCAAACCAAGATGAAACTTCAGTGGGTGTCTGATATTAACCTTCAGCCATCTTAGAAGATTTCTTCAAAGCTAGAAATCCAGGAATTGCCAGCTGGCTGTTGTAATCAATGGCAGGCGGGGAAATAAAAAGACCACCTAGGGAGTGGCTCATCTCTTTCATCACTATTTTTGACTGGTATATTATTTGGAAATACGATAGCTCATTTGAATGGACAGAGTTTTACATCTAATATACGTATTCAACCATGATGAATTGCATGGCATTTTTTGAGTATCTAGCCATAACATCTATCTTGAAGGCACCTCTATATTATTGTTAGTCCAGATCGTCTCATGCTTGGAATGTACGGAAGCACATGCAATCTAAGATGAACATCACCCAAAGATTTAAAGTATCATTGTCCAACATCTTAAACTGCTCAGGTAATGAATTAAAAGGTAATGAAGTCTGTGAGGCACAAGTGTAAGCATGAGACAAACACAGTGCTACAGTCTGAACTAAGACTGCTAAATGAAAATTAAATGAAACCAAATGATTACTTAAACTAAGCATATAGTAACTCTTTTTCTCTGTGAATTCATATAGATTGAATTATTAGATATTCCCATTTAAAAATATTGTTCTTCTTTATCATGTGCTTTTGGATAGAGCTGTGGGAAAGTAACACAGAGCTTCCATAAAATATCTAAGATAGCCATGAAAGATGACCATTATTAGTCTTTAAGATTCTTTATTTTTTGTCTAATGATGTAAGCACGTTTATTTTGCCAATGCTGCAAGTTACGTGCTGCATAAATGGCCATCAGTTTTAGGCCTGCTGTCCGTGCGCATCCACAATGTGGGTGCTCTGATGTCAGCTTGCACCCACAATGACCAGGACTGATAAAAGCCTTCATTAAAAAGCACACAAGAAAATACAGACTGGCAAGCAACGTGTGCAGGGTGCTGTGGTCGAGAGAGACTTCATAATCAAGAAACCAACCAGGGCTGAAAGGAGGCCACCCCAGGAGTATGCACACAACTAAGGAAATGCAGACAGGACAGCATGATGGGAAATGTGCTCACAATTTTCCTGGGAGATCAGCTTGAGTGGAGCTCAGCTGAAGCCCCTGTGCACTAATGCAGGCACAGCATGGGCAATGAAGAGGAGGAATCGGAGGTCTGTGTGCGATTGCAGAGCTACAGTCGCATTGAGACCACAGAGACATGGTGGGATAGCTCACACAGCTGGAGCGCTGCCATAGCTGGATGTAGACACTGTAGGAAAAACGGGCCAGAGTGGCAAGGATGGGCAGTTGCCCTTTATATGGCAGAGCAGCAGGGATGCATGGCACCCTGCCTAGGGACGGGGGATGAGGCAGCTGAAAGCTTACGGTTTGGGGTTAGAAGGTGGACCAGTGAGAGTGATGCGGTGAGTGTCTGCTACTCTAAGTATATCAGCTGACTTAATACAAGATATTAGTTCTCCTGACAAACCTTGCCCCATGTATAACTTTATACCACAGTAACACTATTACTGCTTTGAGTCTCCCACATCCTTTCAGAATGCCCTTACACACTAACACCTTGGCTATCACGGAATGGTTCATCTTCTCAAAAAAAACAATTTTTTTCTTGATAACGAATGAACCAGTTGTGGAAATCTTACTTTTTGTTTGAGGAACAAACTTCTCATTTTCTGAACACGTACCGATAGATCTGAAATAGTCATCAAACAAATCCAATTTCTGTTGATTGCTGAAGCAGACAATGAACAAGACAACCAGCAAAGCCCACCTAAAAGAAAAGCTAAAAGGTACAAGGAGTTGCATGCCAAAAATGATTAATTAGAAGGCTATAAAAAATGTGCACTGGGAAAGGAAATCTTATTTCTTATGTTAGGGTAAACATGGGGAGACTTAATGTATAATATTTACCCTTAATGTTAAGCTTATGATCAAATCTGGAGTTTAAGTCCACTTGAACCCAATGAAACCTGCCTGCCCCTCTAGAGTCAATAAAGTGAGATGTCGAGGTTAAGACTGAGTCTGTGCAGTGAGAATGTAATCAAATTAACTAGACCCAGATTCTGTAGTTTGTCTAACCTCTTTGTGGGCTACTTGAAGGATGCATTATTCTTAATTTGTTCTGCTTCACAATTGCACAACACACCTTCAAGTTTACCTATGCTTGTTTGCCATTTAACAAGCTTTCAAATGTCATCGTAAGTGCTAAGCACAAACAAACCAGCAAATTACCATAATTAAATTAAATTTGGAGCAATTGTTCTCAACCTGTACTCATTTTGAAATTTGTTCACTTCTGCTGCAGACACAAAGTACTTGTGTGCATTACAATTACTCTAGCAGAGATATTTTTTCTTGGTATAAACTCTTGCTTACTTTTAAAAAAAAAGTATATAAACCCCAAAATCTGCATACAGTTCTAAATGTTAGGAGATAAATGAAAATGAGCATTGTTATGTCTAACAATTGACTTCATTGTCTGTCCCTAAGTTCTCCCCAGATGTGGCTAGCAATATCTTACAGCATTTTTGCTTTGCACCTGAAGTTCCCCTTTTTAAAGCAAACTGAAGATATAAATATAATTCCAGACAGTAAGTATTGATGTTTAACTCAGTCAGAGTTCAAGATTTTAGCTTTTTAAAAGATGTTGCCCATGTGTATACATAGATTTCATTTGTGACTTTTATCCTCCCTGCACAGTATACACACACATTAAGTTCTTGAATTGACTCATTTCATGCCGGCAACACAACTTTTCTTGAAGACAGCATGAAGCAAAATTTAGAGTATTTATATATTTTCAAGGAAGATGAGATGTTACAGGTGCCCTGGAGAAACAACTGAAGAAGAAACTGTGACTAAATGCTTAGCCAAGCTAAATAATACAAACAAGAACTGCAAAGGTGAGCAGGATGTCCAAAGGTTAAGACAGCACGGCACCCTGAAGGCTGGAGAGACCATTCATTTATTACAGTAACCAGTTTTTGATAGTTGAGGTTGTGGACTCCATTCTCTAACCTGCTGAGGGGGAGACTTCGCTGAGAGCCACTTTGTTAGCAGCCACGACACCAACTGATCCACTGCCACTTCATTAAATCGTCATTAGATAACCAGTGTAGCAGTTCGAACAAAGCAGAGGTACTTCCAAAAATATTGTAAGGAAATGAAACATGAAAAGACATCTGCTTCCTCAACCAGAGATATTTCATGTAAGAAACTTGGGTACTTGTATCCTGATTTTTACTTGGTTCATGAAGACGCCAATGTGCTGAGCATTTTTCTTATTACTGTACTACTTTCTGCCAGCTTCCATCAGGCTTTGACATGGCATAGCTCTATCTGTCATGCCTGATGGCACAAAACTCCATGTGACACAATGTGACTGGACAGTGGATCTGTCAATGTTGCAAATACAGTGACGTTGTGTTTAAACCAGTGAAGAGCCAACACTAAAAGTTCAGGTGAACTTTAAGTTTAGATGCTTATCCAAAGCTACTTGAAAGTTATAAAAATATGACTTTGGTCTCATGGTCCTTCTTCAGATCCCAGGTCAGCAACATTTCTTTTAAATTAGTCTCCACAATAGTCAAATTCTTACCCTGAAGCTGTAGAAATTACTTGTAAGTGATCTCTGTGGAATGAAAATAGATTTGCACCTTCACCTATGTTATCCTCTTCTAAGCCATTTTTTTTCTTCCCTGAAATGCAGTTCGCTGATACGCTCCTTCTCAGCTCTGTGTCCTCAACAGCTACAGTATTTTGTGCTCAATGCAGCTACTGTACTCAGATCTTTAGGGTCTGCCTGGATCAGGGATGCATTGTTCAGACGCTGCTGCAGCCACCAACCTCTCACCAGTTCAGAGAGCTGTGTATCACGACATTTTGGCCAGCCAGAAATGGTCTTAGTCATTGCTTAGTTCCCGATTTACATTTCTATCATCTTGCCCCTTCTAACTTCCATCGCCGCTATCTCTCTACTGCCTCAGCCACATTACCTCTTTGTAACATGGAGGAGCAGGAACCAAACCCAGGACCCAAAATGAGCGGTGTATTACGTCAACACAGAAAACAGAACTGCCTAGCAATGAATCTAAATGACTGTGTGTTTGTAAAGGGTAGCCAGATGAGTAACCCACAGAGAACGCACACAATATAATTCTGGTTCTGCCTACAGCAAAATGTCAGCTGCTCTAATTGTGGCACATCCCGGCAAATATTGAAGGTGAGATGATAAATACAGATCAGCTTGACATCAGCTGCCACAAGGAAAACAAATGAACTTACAGTGATGGGAAAGGGGGAGAATACCAATAGCACAGACAAACTGAAAGGAAATAACAGAGTCAGATCTTCCCTAGTTATTTTAATTGATGATTAGACAGAAAGACCATGTTTAAAGAAGGGCATATAAAGCACTCTGGAACAACTACAGCATATGTCTATGGAGTCTAGAAACCTGTCTCTGAAAACAGGGCAAATATAGTGATATCTCTCCAGCATATGCTCACAGCCTCCAACAGACAGTTAAATTACATGTCATGTAATTAAAATACATGGGGTCTGTGTTTCCAACCTCTGGTGTCATTTATAAAGCACCAGTTCTTGGTGTCGCAGGTTGTGGTTTTGCCACAAATACTGGCTTCTCTGTTGTTACCCACTCCTGTCTGTGCACCATATTAACCTTTCTGTTCTTCCAGCAGCACCACTTCTATGCGTCTGCAGAGAGCAAATCTGGTTAATTGCTCTGGCTTAAAGTTTACTTGGGGAAAGAGAGAGAGAGAGAAGGAGAGAGAGAAAAGTGTTTTCAAGGCCAAATCAGTTCGCTACAAGCTGACTGTGGGTGCACAGACATTTGTGCCAGCACAGCTAAGAGACCCATTCATCACAGCATGATGAACAAGCAATTGAAAACGTTTCTACCTCTTGTGATTGTTGACAAAACCTCGACAATGGAGGGAAAGAGGCTAAAGTTTGTTATTTTTAAAATCTTCCCCTTACAGACCAGGAGAGGCCAGCTAACTTGCAGAACAGGAGCTGCTGCAGGAACTGGAAGTGCCAGTGAAGGAGGCAGTTTCAAAAGCCGAGGGAATCCTTAAAACAAAAGCTGCTGAAGTAATTCCTAACTGAAAATTGGAAAGAACACTTGTAACTGTGGACCCTTCTCATAGCAGCTGGTCTGGAACCACTTTTCTTACTTTTTATCAAACTTTTCAGCCCATCTTTACCCTGTCTTTTCCTCACAATTGTTGAATACTGCCTCGGTCATAAAACAGACACAAAGCAGGTATACTGCAGCACTCAAGCTGTGCCTGTTTTCAGTCTGTAGTTTTCAATTTTTCATACAATAAGTGAGTACCCTTTCCTACTGAGATACTTTCAGTTATAAATGCCTCCATTGTAGAGGGTGCTCTGGAGGGAACTGGTTCAGATAATGCAATGCTGAAAGGCAGGGGAACATTTTTCCTAATTGGACTCTTGAGTTTGGAAAATCTTTCTTTACTGGCTGGAGGAAATACTTCAGACTGAATGTCAGGACAAGAGATGATATATAAGAAAGGGAGACTGAAGGAATCTAAGGTAGAGCCTAATTTATGACTCTTGAATAAATCTTTTTTGATTGATTGTATTCAGTCTGTTTCTGTGCTCAGTTGAAACTCCCTTAAACAGCAGTCCTGTCTCCTTCATTTGCAAAGATTTTAGAAATATGCCTCTGCCTCTTATCTTTGGTGTTCAAATGACTGTAAGCATTTTTCAGTCTAAGAATACTGGTCTATATTAATTCCTGGTTTAATACCGTGGCTTTGTGCCAGAGATCATTTTGGCCCATTATATGTAACATAACAAAAGGAGCACTGTAGAAGGAAAGAAGATTTAAAGAGCATAATAAGGATAAAAACAGTTGGGTAAAAAAGAGAAAGGGAGGAAAAAGATCTTGAGTCAATGTGTAGAGAACTGCAGAGCAATCACACCACTGTTAGAACAGTAAATGATTCCGGCTTTCATTTGAAACACTTAGCAAAAGCCTGAGAAACTGACAAAGCTCATGAAAAGATGGAGTTTTTCTTCTCTTACAGAAAATAATACGCACAAGGTAGTAGAACTAACATCAGACATAAATTATTTGCTCCTTTTAATTGCTTTGTGTCATTACGTATCAGAGGTCTGTGTCAATTCCAAACTTAACTGGATGCTCTTTAACTAAGTCTAAGAAAGTGACCCGAAGTCCCTGTTTCTGTGACCACAAGTCTTAGGAAAACTCAGAATTCAGTTGGCACCTGCCTGAAAACTCCCTAAACATCTAAATGAAACACCCAAGTGTGCACATATTCCACTTTGTTTACATTCTGTACAAAGGAGGGCTAAGTAGTCTGGACAAGTTAACTTGGAAGAGGCAGAACAGCAGGAGCAGAGTACATCGACAGAGATTAACTAGTGAATGATATAGTACAGAGAATAAGAAATAATACTGACTCGGTGTATTTCTTGCATTAAAGGAACGAGGGACCCGTCAAGTGAGAATATTGTGTGTGTATCAATCAAATTGTAATTCATATAGTTCAGTTGTAGAATTCTTTGTAACAAGATGTTGTCGAGGCCAAAAGGGCAAAGTGGTTCAAAACAGGGTTAGGCAAAGTCATGGATTATTTTACATTTACTGGTGGTTATTAAGCACAAGCTTTGAAATGCAATCTTCCAGACTGCTAGAAGTATACCATGGGAGGATCACTCTGTGTTTCTAAGCGTTATTGGTCTAGATGGAGATAGTTATTGGGTTAACAACTCGTATGTTGGAGGATGCTTTCCTTTTGGCTATTTAATAATTTGATGATTAGCCTACTATGAAGGGAAACTCTAACAGCAAAGCCCTCACAATGAATCAGAAAATCTTTCCAAGATTTCTACTTCTAGGTAAATGGTCTATATATATATGTACATGGAAGTATTCAAGGCCAGGTTGGACGAGGCTTTGAGCAACCTGGTCTAGTGGAAGGTGTCCCTGCCCACGGCAAGGAGGTTGGAACTGGATGATCATTAAGTTCCCTTCCAAGCTAAACTATTCTATGATTCTATGTATACATGCATATATATAGTGGGAAACAGCATTGCCTATAGTTTCAGGTATGTTTTTAAAAGAAGGGCAAACTACACTGATTTATGACCCTGAGCTTCCTACTTGGCAACGCTATGTGAGGACTGGAATTATAGGAAATATTCTAGTGCAAATTATGCAGGCAGCCCACACATACATCACAAAACTTTCAATTTTAAAAACTAAGGTAACTTCTGTGAGCTTGATGTGCTTTTCAGGTGACTGCATCTTTGATTTTGCTTTCTGACTGTGCATTTTGGATTGTCTTCTACAAAATGTTCATTTCTCCAACCTTGCTATCATTTTGTTACTTTTTTTTTTCCTAATCTCATTTCTGTTCTGGCTGCTGTCTGATTCATGTGTAAAGGTTTTTTTGGGATTTTTTAATAGCCTTTTGCAGAGTAAGGAGAACAATTAAAATCACTCCTATTGTCAAACAAGGGAAGGTTTTTTTTGTTTCCGCTTCATATGAGCGCATTTCTGTCCAAGCCAATTTGGAGTAGTTGTTCCAGTGATAACATGCATATAGACATTAAACATAAAGTACATATTGAATTGCTTCTATCTACTAATTTTATACAAATCATAGTGCTGACATTTTTTCTTTATTGTAACCTTGATCTAACTTCACCAAAATAACCATCTTTTTTTTCCAGCTAATTATTTATACACAAATTGTGTATTAACATCACCAGTGAAAAACTATTAGTATTACTGCATCACACAATATTATCGTTAATTGGGTTCCATATCTGACATACACCAGTGGACAGTGCACATGGCTTTGTTATTATCTTACCCTCACCGAAGACTAGCAAGGGATGCTAACTGAACAGAATTATTAAAACTTTCTGTCAAAAATTAAATGCTAGTTAATGGAAATTAAGTAAAATGTTCATCAGTTTCAAGCCTAAAGTAAGTGAAGCCAAAAGGAGGCTGGACATATGGCGGAAATTTGGCTGTGCAGTGGGTCATAAATAACGAGCTGAATTACTTGGTTGAAGAAATCTTAAAGCAGCCAAATTCAAGGTTCTCCATCTGGAAACCAAGAATGCAAGCTATTCCTCAAGAATGGTTAAAATTGTCTTGGAAAGCAGTGATTCAAAGGAAGACATATGGGTCACTGTAGATAATTACATCAGCATAGCTCTCGGAGCAAACTGCAGCAAAGCAAGCTAATGTAACACTTATAAGCACAACCTGAAGAACATCAAGTAGAAGCAGGGAAAGTTTTACCTCTGATACAATTTAGCAGAGGAAACTACCTCTATGTTGAGTTTTGTGGTCCAACATCTGAGAAGGATGTGGAAAATACCAGTGAGAGGTCCATGAGGAGCAGAGAGCAGGATGATGAACAGAAAACAAGCATTTCATAGCGGAGTTTATGACATCAGTGTTGCAAGACAGGGAAAACAATGGCTTTCTAGACTCGTTCCTGAAAATATAGAAAGAAAATTTTGAATATTTAGTATGCATTTTATTAGCCAAATTACGTTGGTGTTAACTTTAAAGTTAAAGTTTAAAGTTATAGTTGCTGAAGTTTTGTGGAAATTAAATTTGCCCAATTCTTTTGATACAGACAGACATCAAAGATATTTCACAGAGATCAATATTTCACAAAGATGTAAGACTTTATCAAAATGTGCACATTTTGGATTCTGAGCAGTGAGCAGTCAGCGATGTAGTTATATGATCACTCACTAATGGAAATGAAGATGCACTCAAGAGCTAAGATGTTGAGAGAACCCATATTTTTCATGTACTATAGATCTACAGAGAATGACACAGAAGAAAAAAAAAGACAAAATAGATTTTTCCAAATAAGAGCTAAATAGAAGGCATAGAAGAAAGCAACCACTGCAGAGTGTCTGGTTTGGGAGGTCTGCTGTGCTACTGGTGAAGCAGTCACCTTATTGAGAAGACGACTAGAAAATTCAAAACACTCTTTAATCCTACTTCTTGCAAAAAGCTGTGGGTACCTAGAACAGCAAAATAAAGATGTAATTGAGTATAAAGTGTGGTGATGGTGTCTCTCATTAGCCTTTTTGCTTCATGCAAGAACAATGACAGCACCCAGAAAACTGTGTTTCATATTAGTGAATGTTTGCAGTGAATAGACAGGTATCTAGATGTGACAGGTGAAGCAGAGAAACCCAATGCCAAACAGAGCACAAAAAGAATCAGCTAAATGCAGGCTGAAGAACAAAGAACCAAAAATTATATCAAAGGCGAAATTGCATGGCAGTTCTTCTATAATGGCCTATAATAATAGACAGATGAATACAATACAAAAGGACCATTTTCAAAGGTGCTCTGCCTGCTATTTACTTCAACAGCACAATAACTAAGGCAAGTGACCTTCCCCCTTCCCTCAGTATTGACCTAGAGCTGTCACTTGTCAGTATCCATGTACTTGTATAAGACGTTTTTAATGTCAACTCACCTAGCGGTATTCAGGAAATTGGTAAAAACTTACAATCCTTTGCAGTAGACTTGTTACATTAAAGTGCTACTCTTAGAAATTAAAACTGAAGGCATGCCTAGCAATGGCATGCCTTGATCAGAACATCTTCAACATCAATGAGAACAGAGTGGAACTACAGACACTGAGAACAGAGAGTTCAAAGTTACACTTTATTCTGTTTTAAACGTGCTCACACACCCTTTTTGTAAATGTACACATATCGTGCATTTGTGCATCTTGGAGATGCAGCTGTGACACAAATGTACTGTCTGGTCTTCTAACTATGTATACTTCACAAGCTTCTGATTAAATGCTCTGAATCTGTAGTGCCATGACCAGCAGAATCATGGGGCTGTGAGTTTACTAACTAATAAAGGAGAAAAATGAATAATCTCATGAATTTAATCTTTTAACTCCTATATCTTTCAAAATCAAAACTTAGCACTCCAAAAGAGGTATTGCAGTCATCAGCAGTGTGCCATACTGACACTTGAAATATGTATACTGATACTGAATTGCCAGTGCACTCTGTGATATTTTGGAATTTAATATTTTAAAATGTTTCTTCTTGACATCTTCCTGGATCAAATTGCCTGCAATAATCCGTAAGCATTACTTCACATTTTTTCTAGACAACATAATACTCTTGTTTAAAGGGCTGTACTCTCTGATGAGACATGAACACTTTGAGAAAATTGTTTGCATAGCAATGCTGCCACAGAGAAAAAGATGAATTTGGGAAGCGTTATTATCTTAAACAATCAACTTTGCATTTAGAAGTTATCTCAAGAGAAATTTGGAATCCAAAGAACAGTAAGGAACAGAATGAATCTAGCAGAGTCATAACCAGACAGTAGTTCAAGAGATTTGCCTCTTGCTACTGGGGCAGCATTGATGTAAGTGAGGTTTCCCAAAATAAAACTCTTTGTTAGTATTTTAAGACCACAGGTACTCACAGAAATAGCACCTATTGGCATTACTTAAGTTGAATTACAGGAATGCATTGACACTGATCACTCTTCCTCTTCATTTTCCATAAGAGTCGATTTCAAATTGCCTTTGAAAATCTCCTCCTGTGGCAGGAAACCTTATGTCCACTGCACTGTTTAAGAAATGCAAAACAGGCCCATAGCTGTGCTATCTTAGGCTGTGATGCTGTCAGATTTGGTAAGGTGAGCCATACCGGGCATTGAAGAGGAGACCCCTTCAAAGCAAAACCAGGTAGTGCAGGAGGTGGTGCTGGCAACTCAAAAATTGACATGCTTCCCTCTGAGTCAGCACTGAGCCAACGACTCCATAGCCCAACGTGGTGCTAGGGGTACTGTCAAGAATCCTGTCTTTCAAATTCAATGTGAATCAAAATCTGTGGCTAGTCCTCCTCCCTAACAGTACAGCTTTAAAAATCTGGTGGCTGTCAGGAGAGGGATGGAACTAGTTACAAAAAAGAACAAAAGACATGCACTTTTCCAGTTTGAGGAACTGATTTCACGGGTAGGTATTCATGTATGTCTGATGGGACTTCATACACACTGTGTAAGTCTGAAGGCACAGGGATTTTACACAAAGTGTAAAATATGAGTTTTCTTAAATACAATGATTTATTGGTACTAGAAGCCAGTCTGTAGCAGAACCACCATATTTCTATCCAAGCTATTTTTAGACATGCTTTTTACAAAAATAGTACAGTTTATGCTGGAGATTGGGTGTTACATATTCACCTTAGTGATTGCTTTTCTAGTACATTTGCCCATTCTTGGAGTAATACCTTTTTTTCTACTTTTTTTTGTTGTGAATGTATTTTGGCTTGTTAGGAGTAAAATATTACAAAAACGTACACCCTGAAAAGGCTTGTGACCCAGACAATTTTCAACACAACAGTTTCACAGAGTCTAGCGGTAATGGCCTTGCAGAACAGACATTGCAGACAATAGCTTGGAAGCATAGCAAACCCTGGTGGCATGCATAAAAGTTCATTGCTACAAAACGTTTATGACTTAGATGCCTTCAACCCTTTTCTACCAACTGAAGTAAGAAACTGATCCTCATTCAGTCCTCATGTTCGCTCAGATGGCAGCCTGGATGCAAAACCAATACCTTTTCATTTCTTTTACAAAGTCCACTGAGCTGTCCAGAAGCCTGAAAACTAGCAAAGACCTCACGCAGCCAGCAAATACAAAGCCTTGCAGACATGTAGTTAGAAAGTGAAAAGATTAGTCAAGAAAGGCCCCATATTCTGGGTAGAGTAGATAGAGTACACGTGCCACCTTTCAAAACTTGTTATATTTTTAAGAAATAATTTATAGTATGTTCCTGACTTCATAGCAGCTGGGTTAGCACAGAGTACCATAGACAATAGAAAGGAAAAAGCCTTATCTACTGTGAAAGCTCCATGTCCAATGCTCCTTTGTCTTACTTATATCATCAGTCTTCAGACTGGAGACATTTTTAATGTGGTTTAAACAACTGTCATTAGGAATTCACTAGCACAGCTATATTCATGGATAACGCATTCATCTTTTAAAGGTATACGTAAATATCACAAAAGTTTTCCTAAGTGGTCTACTGGGGTTTTTTAGCTAAAGGTAGTTATCACTTCAAAGCAATGTGGAGTCTGGCTTTCAGAACATCTGTAATAAAGACTTTCCTTTTCAGCTTGCTCTAGTGTGCTTTTCCTGAACCACAAACACACAGTATGAATGAAATAGTGATGATAGATACACTCAAATTTGCTACGGAATTGTCAGCCCTTTTTTGTCCCCAGTGTCCCTTCTTTGCTTATGGGTCCCAACTGCATATTGAACAGAAAATTATTCCTACCTAGAGAACTAGGCTGATTAGCCTTCTAATTTTTTTTTTATAATGGTTTGTTTTCTTTCCTCTGCCATCAAGAGACCCTAACAAGCTATGCACACTCATCACATGGTGAATACAATTAGTGTATAGGACTGGAAATGCAGTATTGGTAATGCATCATGTTCTGTGTTAAACAAATCTTCTATTGAAAACGAGAAGAAAAATGCTATCCCAAATATTAAAAATAAGCAAAATCTGAGTAGATTAATTGATAGCAGTTTAGGTCCTTCCTGCAGTTAGCTAATTCACTCCTGATTCTTATCTTGCGACAGGCACAGTCTCTTTCTTTCAACAGTTTTTAATCTGACACAGTGACGTTTCTGGTTTTCATGGACTTGCATTTTATTGGAAACACAGTGAAACAAATTCTGTCTGAATGAGAAAGAGATGGAAACAATGCCAATGAAGTATTCAATGTGAAAGCACGTTTTCTAAATTTCCCTTCTGAATATCAAGATTTGGAACAGGGATGAGTTTTATATCTTTTGAATTGCTCTTTGAGAACCGCCGCTTCTGGACTACACATCCTGGTGCCAGTGTTCTGGGAATTTATGGGCTCTTGCTCCTCTTACCAGTAGCATTTTTACAGTTGCTCCTTAATTTGCCTTTGTCCTCTTCTCTGTAACAGTTGAAAGGACACATGCTTTGTGTTACTTATTATTTCTTAAATTTTGAAAGAGAGGAAAGGTGGAGTAAAAGTAATTTGAAAATATGTCTTTAGCATTTTTAATGCTATATACTTCTGATGTAAATGTTTACAAGTCAAATGTATTATTATACTAATGCTTTCTTTGTGCTATACCTGAGAAATGGTCCTCACATCAAAGTATGACCTGTCAATATACTCTCCAGACACTAAGATAAAAAAACTTCATGTATTCCTCCTACACAAATCCACTAATCTCCAAAACTCAATGGTTAAATCTCACTTACATTAAGAACATAAATATAGCTTTGGCAAATTCAGGTCCACAGACATTTCCAGAGAAAGCTAAACATAACTTAATGTGAATGAAAGAAAGATTAGGCCTTCCATATTCAATTAAAAAAAAAATTATTAAATTTCATAGGAAAGGTGCCTGTCAGCTGTGATTTTTACTCGTGTTCATTTTACTAATATATTAGAAAAGCAAAAATGGTATTTTATTTCCAAGAAACATATCCATTTGACAAATATTTTATATCATTGGTTGACTACTCAGCATGCCTGCCTTTTATTAACATCATTGACAAAGGAATAGACACACGTCTGGGGTACCCAACTGTGTATTATCTACACTACAAATCACCCGTCTTCACTCGTTAGCTCCTGCATTGAAACACACAAGGGAGCTCAGGTGTTCATATCACCAAGGCATGAATTCTTAAAACTGTTTTTTCTTAAACTGACTGGTGAACTATCATGGGTGAATGGGAAAGCAAAAATAAGAGCTGGTGCATTTGAAACAAAAGTTGACACTTCTGTAAAAACAGGGATTGAAAGCCTAGCCACAGTGCTGTTGTTCCATATCTGGAGTCACAGAGAAGGTGGAATGTGAGCTGACATCTTCACTCCATTTATGTTTAAGGGCAGAGGACAACCTCCTCTAATAGTGACATTTTTTTGATTCCATCTTCTTGGGGAAGCTCTGCAGGACTTTGGATGTATCTCTATCTACAAATGTATTTTGGTTTTCATTTTTTAAATATGGTGCATTGAAAATCCATCCTGTAACTCCAGTAACTGTATTGACACCACCATTCTCTCTTAAGAGTTCAAGAAAAAAGCACTATTAATTTTCTCTTTCACTGAGAGCAGTGGTGTGTGTCTTCTCCGACTAGTGTACACAGCAGGTAAATAACAACATAAGGCTCATAATCATCTTACAAGAGTTGATTTCACATATGACATTCAAATGTACAGGTTAGGTTTACTGAATTAATCAAATGATTTGTTAGGCGGTTGTCTTCTGGTACCTCTTCCTTACAATCCCCATATACAATCATTTAACAAATACTTGTAAGTGGTCAATAATAATAGAGCCCCTATCACTCCCCATCGTAGGAGTGATTCCATGACTGAATTAGATGCAGTTGAACAACATACACCATAAGTGCATTTGATGCTATCCTAGTTACAACTGAGAAACTACAAATAACTTTTTTCAAGCCGCTTTGTCATGTTTATAATATTTGGAAGTTTTTCTATCAAAGCCAATGACAATAGAATCAACTCTCAACTCTTAAATATCAGTATATTTAAAAAATAAAGTACTCAATGTGCTGAAAAACCAGAGACAGATGTCAGCTCACAGTGTACACCTGATAACCTGGAGATCACGTATTTAATTTAATGAATAAAAGAATTACTCCAATGTCTTCTACACAACACAGATGTAAACCAATTCTCCTTTTGTGTGAAATTCAAGTGACTTTTCCCTGGGCTGCAACAGAAAATGAGAGGAAGCTTACGGCATTGCCCAAGCAAATTGGTTCTGTTTGGGAACTGCCTTTCTCTACTTGTGCGGAGCAGCTTTTAGAAACACAGCTATAGGTTCTTTTCCTCCATAAAGGCCACAGAAGGAAACTCACAGTACTTTGTGGAATATAATACTAGCTTAAATCGTTCTTCATCTGAGCATTTAGGTTTTCCTGGATGTCATCTACAAAGCAACACTAAAATGGCAAAACATATGTTTAAATATGTATGCGGTTCTCCTGAAGCCTTCCAGATCAATCACTACTTAAACTTAAGTAACTGCCTAACATTGTCATTGGGAAGCCAAAAGAATATATTTCCTTTATTATTTTTGATGATCTTCCACACAGATACAGAAGAAAAAAAGAAAAAAAAAAGAAAGCAGAAATTAATCATGATCATATAACTATAAAGATCTGTGAAGATAAATTGAGTGGTTTCTTTTTTTAATTCATAGTTTGCTACTGACAATATTTCAGTTGGTTTCTGCCTTTCTAGCACTAACAGTTCAGTTGAAGTTTCTGTTTCTTTGCTTGTTTTCAAAAAATTGTTTAAACTGGTTATCCAATTGCCGTGAGCTTACATTTTCGTACAAACTCACCCATACACATCTCTGTTTGCAAGCTGCAAATCCATTGTGTTTTATTTGGATTGGAATCACATACTGTACCTTTGCACAGAAGGGCAGAGAGACACTGGTTATTTGACATGCAGTTCTTCAATACTTTCTCTGTGCTTTTCAATATTTATCTATAGACCTTATTTATTGGACAGTATTCAAATCCTCCTAGTGGACCGAATCATTCATTTTCTCAGGGGCTGTTCAGTCAGGGTCTCAGTACTCTAGAATCTGAATACTTTCCAAATCTTAATTAATGTATTGTTGCGCAATCCTGTGAGAAAAGAGGATTATACTCTCCAATTAACAAATAGGGAATTGAGAAAATGTAAGGTAAAAACATCCATTACATCAAATGCCTATTCTGATGTACCTATATCTGATTTTCTCATAGTACTGAACCTTAGATAGCACTGTATATTTTTAAGGTAGTCACCGCTTGGATTTAGCTATAGCTGAGAATACAAGATAGACGGTTTTCAAAACAAACATGACGTGTTTTAGAAAATTAAAATTAATGTGTGAGAATTCTGGTTTAATTGGCTCACTTGCCATTGCAAAAATTCAGACATAGTTAGCATTTATTGTTTTCATGGCAGCATATTCATTGGCTTCAACTGTGAAGATTTTCTTTCTGTTCCACTGGATTTCTCTTTCAGTCATGGCAAATCTACACATTTCTGCAGTAAATCAGGGAGACATTATACAGACAACAGCTCCTCTCACTTAATGAGCTTTGCTAAGCTGCAGAGAATCTTTATCCAGTGAGGCAGGAGGAAAATATTAATTATTAAGTTAATTGATGATGATATAAAGTGTATGACATATGTAAAAATTTGGACAGTTAAAGGAGCTCTCTATGTGATATATACTGTAATGGCATAGATTTTCTTTTCAAATCCATCAAAAGGTGTCTCATAAGCACTAAAGATGGATTTCCAAGATAGTCAATGCTAATAAGTAGTCCTGTCACAAGTTTTCATCAGAGAAATGCAATTAAATGACATTATCAAGCACTTAGGCAATATAGGTCAAGTCTAGAGGTTGCAAATTATTACAGTCTAATTTCTTGATTTCATTGTTGTCTGACTTGGCACACGTTTCAGTGTCTAAACAGATAGCAAGATAGGTGGGGCAAGGGAAGAGACAGTAGTGTTGTCTGTTAATTGCCTAGATAAATTAGAAACAGAAGTCACTGCCAGTAAATACATGGGAGTTGTATGAATTAATTGGTCTCAATGGCTTCTGCATGTTCTTTTTGCTGGGCAGAAAGGTTTTCTCTTTGTTTGGGAGCTGTGAAGAGGAGGAAAGGAGTGTTCTCTCACCAAGGAGAAAAGACTCACTGGTGTAGGAATAGAACAAAATGGTAACCCAGGACAAAACTCAGGCCAGTTGCAAATCTGGTGGCTCCAGCTGTGTTATATTAGATGCACTGTTACAAACTACATCCTCAGAATATTAAAATTCTTCAGTTGTAAGAAAAAAACAAAGATATTCCAATCTCAGATACCTGGAAAATAGCAACCAAAGAAAATATTACTATACATTCCAGCTAACTCTCATAACTCAGACAGCAACTGGCACCAGAACAGCACGAACCTGAGTTTTTTCATTTAATTCCTTGGCCTTTTTTCCCCCCATTTGTTCCCAATGTTGTGAAATATCTTTTTTAAATAAAGTATCACTGAAACATAGTAAAAATGGGGAAATGGGTGAAATATTTTATTTCTTAATTTCATGCCAGCCACTTTACCAAAAATCCTGATATTTTTCTCAGGCTGAATCAGAAAATAAAAAGCAGTCTCTATGGCCATTACCAGGATATATTCCAAAATTAGTTCATTGGAATAATGAAAACTATTTGCATAATAAAACACAAGCAAATGATGTTGCTTTTCTCTGAAGTATTGTATCACTGTTTTGTAAACAACATAATTCTCATTAGACTGACAGGGTGGGAAGGATTTGTATATTTATACTCTATGTGGTACAAGTACCAATATTGTAAATGTGTACAGTTCAGTAATCCGTGTCTATTGACCTTGTCATTCTGATTCCACTGAGGAAGTGGAAACTGTATTTTCACATCTTTTATTTACTCACAGGCTGAAATTAGTTCTATGGCCTATGGGCTCCCTGAAGCTACTTCTGTGATTCACTGAATTGCTTCTGCTGTGTTATTGCACATTAGAAATGAAATAACTGCCAACAGCAGTTGCTTTCTGACCAATACTGCAGGCCAGATATACTTATATTAAAACATGTTACAAGAGGTGTCTTCAGAATAAAATGAGTATAACAATGTTTAACTAGCCATTATGGATGAGAGCAAACTGCACTTGAGCTGTATTTAATCCTGAGCCCAGGAAAAGGTTTTAACTTAGTTTTAAAACCATTTTTATTAACTGTGTCAACATTATTTGCCTGTATCTTACTGGAATAATAAACTACTTTAGCCCAAAGCAAATTTGAGCCATGCTTGAATAAAAATGTAATTTACAGCTGCTCTTCAGAATACATTTTAAAATCAAAGTGATCAAAAACGTAGCAAATTAGAGTATACCAATCCTATGGGATCCAAGATTGTTCCTAACCTCTCAGCCACGGTGCACGCTCAGGCACATCCCAGCTCTGTGTTAGGATGAGAGCTGAGCATGACAGCCGGAATGAGGAGCACAGCAGAACAGTCTCCCAAGCTGGACAGACATGCAATTAGCATTACAGCAGCACATACACCTCTCTGCACATAACTGCAGAAAAGCCTCCTAAATAAAATCTCTCAATAGCAGTAAATCAGAAAAATATTTAAATGTTTGCTTAGAGGCTGCATAAAAAGGGTTTTCCAGATCAAGGATTCCATTGATATTTACACAAATTTCTCAATTGAATCTGCAATAATGGAAGTGTGTTTTGACTTTTTCACTGTCATGGACTTTCCAATGTCATGTCATTGTCCATTTCCATGACAGGATGGTGCATTTCTTATCTTTTTTGTATCAGCTTGTAGTAAGTATTCATTTAAACTTTCTATGCTGCCTGGTGTAAACAGGTTTGTAGTACTAACAATAATTTAAAAAGCTATTTGCTTAAATTCATTTTTAGCACTCTGGAGCTCCTAGTATCTTCTGTGCACACACAAATAAGCTACCACAGGATGCATCCACTATCTTTTATAATAATTTATATAAGCATTTGTACACTGGGCAAACATTAAGTGATTTTACCCCTTTGCAATATTATCTTCATTCTAATCAACATTTTCACAAGTCACAGAGCTCCAAGAAAATGCACTGATATACAAGGCCATAAGCTTTGGAGAAAGATATTTTTCTGCTTGTGTCCAGTCTTGCAGTGATTGCATGCCAGGCTGATACTGTACATTCTGAACACTTTGAAGTGAAATCCTAGCAAAATATTTCATGTTATTTCAAATTGAGAAAGACAATACAGCTTTCTTGAATCAGTGTGGCCATTTTCCAATGTTAATAAAATTCTTGTTTCTGTAACGTATAACCCTGAGCCACACAGCTCCTTAAGTTCCAAATTATTTCATGACAAATTTGACATACTGAGTTTTACAGGTCTAACACAATTTTAAACACAAAAGAAATAGCAGCGCACCATGTACTGGGATCATTTTTAGAAACACTTAACACAACCACAGATGTTTAGCTCTTGTCCTTCTTGCAAAGGGCTTTATTTTTCAAATTTAATCCAACAATCATGGAAAATATCAATAGACAGTAATATTAGTAAATGTATTACGTCAGTATATAATACGTTTATGTCACATTTGCTTCTCAGTGATAGTAAATCCACCAACACCATCAAAATGAAACAAATATTAAGATATTATCAGTTTACAGACATTAAAAGTTTAAAACCTGGAAGAAAAGAGTTATCATTAAGAATCTATTGGCCATTGAAGGTTAACTGTCTATACCACACTGATAAAGACAACAATCATATTTGTGAGATGCCACTGCATAACTAGATATCAAAAGCAAAAATATTAAAATAACTACAGATAGAAAAGGGTTGGGCAGTAATTTTTCCCAAAGGGGAGAAGTTATACTTCCAACACATAATAAATATTCAGTATTCCAAATAAAAATTACTTGTGGCATTTTTGGCAAAACTACAATCACATTTTATGGTACTGAATCAAAGCTCTTGTCACATGATTCACAAAAAATGTGAATGATCACTCTATATTTAGAAAAATCATTTACAGAAGTTTATATATTACTAAGATTTTAGCAATAATAAAGGTCTTCTGTATTAAAAAAATGCTTTGTGTAAATGAAAATATCTATGGTGGCAATCTTCACAAGGGTCCATCAGATCTTATTCTCAATTCATTAGGTAAAAAACTAATTTACAATAGTCATATTATTTTATGACCAATTATTTATGACTTTCATTTGGCAAAAAACAGCACCCTGGAGAAATATTTGTTAACGTACTGGCCCAGATCCTCTGGCATGCCTGCTCATTGCATAGCTCAGAATTATATATAGAGCTCCTCCTTGTTTGTGTTCCAGCTCTCCTGCTTTCATCTGTGAAGATCTGAAAGCCACATAAAATTTGAAGGATCAACTTATTGCCCTCAAGACCTTCCTCACAGATCTTAAATAGCTACGGACCTTTTCTCCCCTTTGCCAGCTTACTGTGGGAAGTGGCATCAAAGTCTTTTAAAATACCTCAGCTTTCTGGAGAACCAACCTTAACAAGCAGTAAGACAAATTGTAAAGTCAAATTCTAGCAGTGAGGCAGGATTCAGTTTCCAGAAAGCTTACCAAAGTCTGAAAGGGAGTTCTGAAGGAATCAGAAATGAATACAATAATGTTCACACTCTAGCTACTTTAATTTGTTATCCCACAAACAGCAAGTCAACTCCAATCCTACATATACAATCTCCAAATAAGGCTGGAAGAAAATATGCTTACATGGTTCTTTGTCAGGACAATATAACGACTGTTGGCGGTGTTATCAGAGAATCTGAAAGTCATAGTGAAATGAATATCAAAAGGAGGCAACATTAGGCCTGGAATTACAATAAGTTACAAATAAATTAGCAGTTTTCCAATGAGAATGTCTTCATTATTCTACTGACTGATATATAAAAAGCCCAACTTCCTAGGCAACTTAGAAACCTCTGTTTTGCTACTTTAAACATACCACTAGAGTTACGCCTATCCCAGCACCTCTGCTACTGATTATTCTCAACAGCCAAATAAGACAAGTGAAGGAGAAGAGTTATGGTCTGGAGGTTTACCCAAACTCCCAAGGAAACAACACAAGAAGGAATGCCTGAAGGAGATATTGGAATATGATAAGGAAAAAAAAAAAGAAGAAAAGGCTGAAGGAAATATTGGAATATGAAAAGGACAAAAAAAAAAAAAAAAAAAAAGAATATTGCAGTAAAGTAGTCTAATGGCACTGAGGATCTCACCAAAACCTTGCTGGAAAACCCAAGGGAACCACAAAATTTAAAAACAACTATCTGTTTTGTTAACCAGTTCTGATTTTCAGGTAAATCCTCACTGAAATACATCTTATTTCACAGTATGTGTAATGACCTGTAAAGATAAGGAGAAAATGTGATAAGACAGCAAAAAACACATGGCAGCTTTCTAACAGGAGACATTGAAATATTCATTCCTTTGTTTGTTCTTTTTTACCTCTGTATCTTCTCCCACATAGAAGAAAACAATCCCCCCAACAAGGAAGACTTGTAGGGGCATTGATAAGTTGTAAAAAAAAAAAGAAAATAGACCCAAGGAAGACAGCTTCAAAGCTAGGGTTTTAAGGCCTAGAAAAATAAGTTTATGTCACACTTCAGTGCAGGCAAGAGTTTGAATCAAACAACTTGAATAGAGCTAGATTACTGTTAGGTCAATAACAACGCTGAGCTCGTCTATATCATGTTTATGAATGTTTATTATTTGTACATATAGAAAATACTTTCTTTCTGATTATGCCCAGAATTCTCACTTCTTTGTTCTTCGAACTGATCCAAGTGACTCTAGGCTCCATAACTGCAATGATATAGGTATGACAATACAATGACAGATACAGATGCTTCAAATTCTTATTAGAAATTTATGGTACACTTTAAATAATAATGTTTCTGCATCAGCTGTTTGATTTAAGCATCACCATCACCATATATCTTCCTCTTCAGGAGTGAAGTAACACAGGTAGGTTAGGCAGATTGGAAAGGAAGTGGGAGGGACCTGAAATGTGTTCAGAGTGGCTCATCAGTAGTAAAGTTTTGCTTCCATTATCATCTGAATTTAAGCTCAAAATCCATTTGCTTTTCAAATTCTCCAAGATATTTAGGTAAGAAGACTAAAAACATCCTCTCTTGTTTTTATAGTGGGTGGAACGAGAACTAGAAAAAAGCAGCACCTCCCCTTGGAAATTTCACTTCATCTGTTGAACCAATTGGTGTTTCCTGATGTGAATAGAAGGTATTTTGCTGTAAAATTGCAGAAACTGATTATAAATTTCAGAACAGGCAGACAAGAAACTGAAATTCTATTGACATACGCAGATAACGAGGAATAGCAAAGGAAGATACATCCCCCAGCAATTAAGTTTCAATAATTTGGATATACAAAACTGATAATGCATTGCATAGAGCAGCTACCACAGTGGACACTGAAAGTGAACAAATTCTCATTCAGCCTATAGTAATAGCCCTTTTAACACTGGTCTAAGGTGCTTTGGCAACCTGAGAACAAATGGGACTTGCACCTCCCTTTTTTTCATTGCCCTATGCTTGCCATTTGCCCAGCAAACTACTCGATCTGTTGTCCCTCAAACCCACCCCTGCTTCCAATCCATCGTACGGAGGAAAGCAGGGGGCTAGCAAAGACGGAATAAATTTCTGTAGTAACCAGACAGCACTCTGGAGCTTAAGTATCAAGCTTTATGTTCACATCCTAGAGTCGGATGCACTGACAAATTCTTCGCATCTCCAATTGGATTTAGTTCTGTAGACAGAAAATAGCTGCCCATTGAAATTCTAGTGAACTATGGTTTTATCAAACAAATTCTGCTGGTTTTCTGAGTTATGCTACTAAAATACAATGTGAGTAAGTGCTTTGTCCTAGTCCATAGTAAAAGCAAGGTTTGCAGACTGATTTTCTGCATATATCTTGGTACAATGTCTGTGTCCCCCTGGGTAACAACTCAGAGAATGATAGACACTTAAATCATCACAGAAATAGTGAAACTGAGTGGTGATTTCAATACCTGAAAAGTGGGGGGTGGAGGTGGGAGGGGGGGTGTGTCATCTCCAAGAAGCGGAACGTGTCCAGATGTGCCTGGCTTGGTCTGTGGGAAGTTCCCAATAATGACATTGGAAATGTCTCTGCAGTTAGTAATGATTGTTGGAGAACGTTCATCTGTGGGTGAGTGAGGTGGCTGCGATGGTATTGAGAGGCAGTTTCAACAACAGAGGAAGAACATCTCCATTTATGTAAATATGGTTTCATTTACATAATGAACAGTAAACGAAGCAGAACATTTTGAAGATATTCATCACTATGGCAGTGGCAAATTCATCTCTATTTCATGTTACCAGAGATTGCATGATAGATGAGCAACCACAAAACTTTATGTCAAAGTCCTGAATTGTTTAAAATGTTTTTCTCCAGGGAAATGAAATCACCATAAGAAAGAGAAAGTCAGTCACAGGTATTAACTGCATGGATCCTAGTAAAATAAGCAAATTATTCTGGGGAAATTGGAAAAGAAGAGGCAAGGGGAGGGATCAATTATATCTTTGTCAAAACCAGGAAATACAGATTTCTCAGGTACACAATTACTCAACATAAAACACGTTTTGCTCCTTGAGGTCCTAGGTATACTGGAATACACTGAGGTTTGCAATATTTCATCAGAACACTTAGTTTCTTATTTTTTCTGTGTATAGGTGTGTTGATTTGCTTATGTTAATAATAATCTTTCCTATACATGGCCTACAGGACAAGGAAACAGAGTACAGAACACCAATAGGTCTCCAAACCATTTAAATCACATTAATTGTAAGAAGATAAACAGATCGTCTTTGAAACAGTAATAAAATCATGTGCTTGGTTTTACTTCATTGGATTAAACCAGCACCCTAAAGTGAAGAACCTTCATTTGGCATCTGGTTAAGTATAATTACTTGGAAGCACATTTCTTATAAAATTAAATCTAGCTTTTAGTATGATTACAACAATTATTATAAAACCGTGTCCTTAGGTTGTACATCTCCAAATCAACAGTTCTGGCATCATACCTCAGATCTTAATTTTGTACCTCCAAAAATTTGGAGAAAATGCTGAAATAACACTGTGTATTTCCAGCAGCAGCAAAACAAAGCTTAAATTCAAACACACTGGTATTGAAGTTAAGGGCTGTCAGTACAACTACATATACCATGGGTACACTTGTAATACAGTTCACTGACACACAAAAGAATGTGTACCTCCCCTTTTTGTCATGAGAAAATAAAATTATTCAAATAACTTTGCTCATACAAACAACAGAAGACACCATTAAAAAAAAACACAGCAGTTGTGGAATAGGTTTAAAAAACAATTTTATTAAATTGTTACTAGTATAAAAGTAACTTTCAAAAATTAAAAATCTTGTGCAAATGGGGAAAATAGAAAAGAGTGTAAGTCTACAAAGTGAAATATAAAGCCATAAGTAGCATCTAAAAAAAGATTTTAAGGAACTTTTTATAAAGATATAAAAATTAATAATAAAAAATTTTCAGCATCAAAAGCAGGCAGTCTGCCAAAGACTCTGTAGTACCAATAAATGATTGAGGAGCTGTAAAAGAAGACAAGGCCAAAGCTGAACTGTTAAATTAATTCTTCATATTGGTGTTCTCTATAGATGAGATTAGACTGGTTTCCACATAGGAATCTTTTTTATAGAGGGAGACTTGTAGGTATTGTCTGCAATTGGACTCTTGGTCAAAAAATTCTTAGAACCACAATGACATGATATTCACCTACAAGTCAAAGAAAGTCAAATATGAAATTGCCAGATGATTAATACTACAGAAAGTGATGCTGAGAGAATCAATGGCAACAAAAGAAAGCCAGTTCTACTGGCAGGTTTCAGCTGGAGTAGAAGAAAATATTCATGAGTAAATCTGACTTCTTTATCAGTAAAAAAAAAGCAATGAAAACTAAATTTTAAAAATTGTTAGACCTACAGATAAATATGATATAATAAGAAAAGTTAACTCAGCATTTGTAGCGTATTACTGTGTCTCACAAACCTGTTGGAGCTCTTTGAAAAATTCAGGAGCATAGCAGCATGGGAGATGTGGCTGACATAATGTACTTGAATTTTCAAAAACCTTTTAACGAAGTTCTTCACCAAGGGATCTTATAGACAGTAAGTTACTTGGAATAATAGGAAAAATATTCCCTAAGATTCTTGATTTGTTAAGGGATATGAAACAAAGAATAATAGTTAAAAGAAAAATTCTTCTGTGAAGAGAGTTTTCCAGAAAAGCTGAACAAGGCTGTGGATGTCTCTTCTATTCAGAGTTTATATGCAGGATCCAGTGGTGCTGATGAAGAGATGACAAATTTTGCTGACAACGCTAAATTATTTAGGGTTATGAAAACAAAAGCCAGCTGCAACAAGCTACAGAAGGTTATCATAATAATGAGTGTCTGGACAAGGAAAGACCTGATGAATATCAACATCCATTAATACAAAACAACTATTACTATGATGAGTTTAAATGAGCTATGTCCACTCACAAAAGAGTTTTGGGAGTCTTTATGAACACATCTATACAAGCTTCAGCTCAATACTCACAAGAGGTCATGAAAGCAGCAGAACGGTAGACATAGTTGAAAAAGGAATACATCTTGTTGAATATTGAATGCAGTTCTACTTCCCCACATCTGAAAATGGACTCTAGAGAACTAGACAAGATACAGAAAAGTTTATCTAGGATGATAAAAAGTTGTTATTTAATGAGGAGAGATGAAAAAAGACTAGGTGGAAAAGGAACACCCATGAGATTAACATGATGAAATCCTATAAAATATTGACTGGAATAAAGAAAGTACACACAGAACTGTTCCCTGGTTCCCACCATGAAGGAACTTAGGAGACTTAGTTATCAAGTGGCAGGCTTAAAGCAAACAAAAGGAAACACTTTTCACAAAGCACATAATTAAACTGTAGAACTCATAGCTACAGGATGTTGGAGATGTCAAAAGCTTAGGTGGGCTTAACAAGCAATTAGAAAAAACTTATGGAAGAAAAAAATTCATCAAAGGCTATTATGTAACACACACACACAAAAAAAAAAGTTTCCCCACTCACAAAGTCCCTGAGCTATGGTTTGATAGAAGTTAGAAGCAAGAGCAGGAAAAGTTTTACTTTCTACTTGCCCTGTTCTGCTATTCTCTCCCAAAGCTTTAGCTACTGGGTGCTGCCAGAATACTGATCTTATTAAATCTTCTTATGTGTTCTTATAGTTATGCTCATCACTTCATTTCACAGGGGGTTTGCCTTTGATCTTTGAGATAATCACTTGATAAGAAGTAAAGTTAGTAAAATAAGAGCAATGATTACTCCGCAAACATATTTTTCCTATAGACATTTGGTGAAGCAGTCCTTTACCCAAATTAAATGTCTATCCTAATTTGCAGGGAACACCATTATCATTTGTGGCAGTCTCAAGACAGCTTTATCTAACAATCTGTACCAAATAGGGGTTATTGCCACTGTAACCTGCATTTTTCTGCAGTCTGTTTCTAGGTGCATCTCTGGACACTGACTCCTTGTTTTATAATGAAGCAGTTCTGATCAGTCTGGAAGTTCCAGCTGATAAGCTGGAGTTTAAATAAAGACAGCTACTCTGAGGAAGCTCCAACTCCTGACGAACTTTTAGGAATACTGTATTCATGTGCTTTCGGAGCTAACCGTAAACAGTTGAACCCTATTAGGACCTTATTAGGTATTTCTCTCTTGAGCTCAATGAATTGTCATTTTTGCATTTAAAAATGCAAAAATATTGTAAAGCTATAAAGCTCTACAGCTAATTACTTTTTAAAAGGCCAGTGTCACCTGGTATTGTTAGGCTTCCCAGGATTTCACAAGAGAGGTTACAGTTAATGAAATTCGTAGTTAATTTGCATATATTTCACAAAAGGTCACTTTTGGTATGAATTTCAAAATACTTTACCAGTACTTGTTTAGCAGCCAACGTCATGAAAGAGTATTATTCCTGAGGCTTTTCTCAGATGTTAGACCAAAGCTATCTTATACCAGGGTAGCATTACATAGTATGGACCAGTGTTCAGTTGATATAAAACAGGAATAATTCACATTATGGAACTACACCATTTGTACATAGAGAGGATGTAACTCACTGTGATTAGCCTGACAATACATGTTAAAATTCATCTTTTCATATTCGATCGTGTGATTAATAAAGGTATTGTTACCCAGATGCTTTGAGACTATTTCTTTTCAGAAGGATGTTATAACATGTCTTGCTTGAGTAGCACAGCCAAGCTCTTAAATCAATACAAACCTGACAATGTGGGACACTTGAAGGAAGCTGCTATCCCAAGCAGCACTGAAGCACTGACTGGAAGTAAAACTCGGATTGCTTACTTGGTTTGTTCTCGAGTGAATGATTTCAGGAAATCCAGTCTATACTATTGCACACAGTGACTTTGCAGACTTTGCTTATTTAGCAATACACACAAAGAGCACATTGCAGCTCTGCTCTGTTATCTATGCTGATCTGAAAACTGTTTCTGGTGCAATTTTAAGTTGCTTTAAGTTGCTAAGACTTTCTGCAATGCACTTTTTTAAATTTATTTAAAATCTTGAACCCTTTATCTTTGTTTAATTTTTTCTAGCCATTCTAGAAATAAAATGTTTTCTATGTCAATTCTTGATTTTCTGGACTTCGAGCATTAGGGTCCAAAGAGGCAGATGGGTGCTCTCTTGATTTCAAAACTCTGCTACTAAGTGGAGGGAATAAGAACAAATAATCCAGAGCCCATACCCCTCTAAAGCAACTGTATTTTAAGTAATGAAATTTTACTTATATAAATGCTATGTGAGTGAAACCCACTACCATCTTTGCTATTAGTTTCTAATTGTAGTGGTAAAGAAAAAAAAAAAAATTTGCAACTCTTTACTAGAACAGCTACAACCTATACTGGTAGATTGCCAAGGGCAGAGTCCAACACAGAGAGATACCAGTTTCAAGAATTTATGTGTGCCAATTTGTTTATGCATGTGAATATATAAGAAGCCACAACCTTAATGCATCATCTCCAGAAAGTGATGTCTCTAAATAGCACTTCATGTCCTTTAAAACCAAACAGCACAATGACAGCAGCAAAAAGTACAAATGAAAAATAGATGATATCAGTCTCCAGTTGAGTCAGATCTGTGCTAGTATAAATGAACAGCGGGGACCAGTGACCCAGTGAAAGCTTTCCTGATCTCGTGTAAACAGAATTGGATTCAGAGCATCTCTACTACGGTAATAAAGTCCATAAAGAAAGTCTGAGTCATGCCATACGTTAGACAAACTCCTCCTACTTAGAGGTACTAACTTTCCCCTGCTGAAATTGAAATGCCACTTAGAAATGAAATTCATCTACACCTAAGTATGATAACAAATGATTTTCAGGATCAACATGAAAAGGTCTGTTGGCAGCCAGGCCCTATGTAGACATTGTTTTCTCTCCAGTCACTGTTTCTGATGACTTTCCCTAACCATTAAAGAAAGCTATAAATACTGTAAATGTTCTGGTCCAGTTATATTGATTGCCACCACTAGGAAAAATGCAAAAATACCATTTCATCTAGACTTATGTTAACAAAATAAAACCGGGAGCAGAACTTCAGCAGGTAGTAGCTGGCATACCTCCAATGAATTCATGCTGTTTTATTCTACATTCCCTAAGTTTTTTCTCTATAGAATACATAGCATCTGAATTCTAAAAATAAAAATAAAAAATAAAAATTAAGTATATTAGAACATCATTTCAACTTTATATCACTCTGAAAAAACGTTGAATTAGACCTCAAATTTATTCTGAAGTTTCTTTTTATTGCTTCCATTTATTAATGTTATTGTTTAACACACTAACAGTTCTTCTATGTATAATAACATTCAATTTCAAGCACATGTGAATACTACTTTTTTATCAAATTTGGGTAGCATTTAAACTTACTATGTGCATACAAAGAAAAGATTTAAAATAATTATTATTACTTCTTATTATAAATTACTTATATGTGTCTCGCAGGTATAAATAAATGACCATCCTCACATTCAGATTTACATCTTAGAATCAGTCCAGCTGGAAGCCAACAGGGTTTTATATAAAAACAGGGATCTGTTGATCACACATAATGCCCTTAGTTTCGATCCTGCAAATGCTTGTGTACATTTTCCTACTGACAAGTCATACTTTCAAAGTGCTACATATCATGAAAAAGTAAACCAAATGAGCGAGATAAAGGTGTCAATGAAGAAGTCAAATACAAAAAGCTGATTAAAAAATACCATGTATTAGAACAGGTTAGATATTCATAGAATCATAGAATCATAGAATGGTTTAGGTTGGAAAGGACCTTGAAGATCATCGAGTTCCAACCCCCCTGCCATAGGCAGGGACACCTCCCACTAGACCAGGTTGCCCAAGGCCACGTCCAGCCTGGCCTTGAACACCTCCAGGGATGGGGCCTCAACAACCTCTCTGGGCAACCTGTTCCAGTGCCTCACCACCCTCAAAGTGAAAAACTTCTTCCTAATGTTCAATCTAAACCTGCCCTCTTCCAGTTTGAAGCCATTCCCCCTTGTCCTGTCACTACATGCCCTAGTAAAAAGTCCTTCCCCAGCTCTCCTGTAGGCCCCCTTTAGGTACTGAAAGGCCGCAATAAGATCACCCCGGAGCCTTCTCTTCTCCAGGCTGAACAGCCCCAATTCCTTCAGCCTCTCCTCATAGGAGAGGTGCTCCAGCCCTCGGATCATCCTCGTGGCCCTCCTCTGGACACGCTCCAACAGGTCCATGTCCTTCTTATGTTGGGGACTCCAGAGCTGGACGCAGTACTCCAGGTGGGGTCTCACGAGAGTGGAGTAGAGGGGCAGAATCACCTCCCTCGCCCTGCTGGCCACACTTCTTTTGATGCAGTAAGATGATGATTCCAGTAAGAACATCTAAGTCTTGACAGGGTGCTCTTTCTATGAAGACCACTCTGTTTTCTGTTACGTGGTTGTCTGATTTCTATTTAGTGTAGGACTCTCTTCAATCTGCGACATAAAGTCAGAATTTCCTTGGGAACAGCAGCAGATTAATGCCCAATAGAGCAAGTACCAGAGTCAGCATACCTTCAGTGACCAAACTCCCCTTAGGAGAGCACTGGGCAAAGCAGTGCAGCAAGTGCCTGTTGATGTTTATTTCTTATTTAACATCTCTCCTTTCCATGCATTCCCATAGCAGGGCAATAGATATCACTGTTTTACACACCATATGTGTATGCTTATATACATCAGTCTGTCAAGAAGTGCTTTTGGGTACTTAGATAACTGTTCTTCCCACAGACATGAGCTGTCTACCAATAACCTGCAGTATGATTACTACCTATGGCAAAATTTCTACAAAGTCTTACTGAACACTGAATACCCGTGGGGAAACAGTTCAATGAATTGAGACGTTGCCTCACCTAACTTGCACCTTCCTCTACAATCCTTTCAGACATATAACAGGCATATAAAGTATTATAAAGTAGAGGAAAAAAAGCCTCTGTACTGTGGACTTTCTGCTACCTGCTCTAGTTCTGGTACATTGCTATGCCACTTCAGAGAAAGCCTGGATCTAAAATGAGTAGATAGAATATTGTCTGTAATTTTGACTATTTTGCAATCATGAACAATTTTGGATTGTTTGGTTCATCAGCTGTTTGCCTCCCTTCGTTTTCTCCTTTGGCGTGCAGGGCAATTTTTAGGCTGAAACCTGCACTGCGGATATGCAGAATCTGAACTATACAACAGTGGGTTAAGTTCAAAATATCCAGCAAGATTAAGATAGCCAGGCTAGCAAGGAGACGAAGAGTTCACAAGCAGTGCACAAAAACACAAGCATAATCATGGCAATGTTCTTAGCAGAGTGTTCATACAGAGCTCATTTGTAGGCTGCAGACAAATGTTCATCTAGCAAAGGGCAGTGACAATTGAAGGTATTAGCAACCCTAAGAGTTTCTTCCTGTCTCTTCCCAAGAGGCTGCCAGTTCTGCAGCTTGTTGGCAGAATGGGTCATATGAGAACTCCATATGGAGTCACGGTAGTATTAATCAGCTGATGAAGGCAGTTTGAAAAGAGAACTGACATTGCCTGAAGTGGATAAGGCAAAGCTCTCAGACTCCTTTGTCCAGCAGAGCTGTGGGAATGGCAACTTCCAGCTGGCGGATTATAGGTTTGGAGAGATGAGCACAGTAACATCCTCATTCAGGGCTGCTAGATCTAGAAGACATCTTCTCATTACCCTACTTAGATTAGACAGTCTAAATTATTTAGAGGCTTTCTTTTTTTTTCACCGGAAAGTTGGGGAGGGGAGGGGGGGAACAGCCTGTGAATGATTCAAAAATAAAAGGATATCACTTTTTCTTTATTTAAGCATGTTTTAAAGGGTAGGAAAGATGTTTGGATGTATGCGTTTTTGCCCCTTCATGATATGAAAAGTAAGCTTGAAGAATTTTCTTTTTTCTCTTCTTTTAAGACAAGAAAATTCAATCTTTGCCTGTAGAATATTCTGTGACTAGAAGGAATAGTAAAACAATGATTTCACAGAAGTCGGGAACGTGACCAGAGAACAGAAAGCATTTTCAGTGTAAAAGCTAGTCTTTTAGTATTTTTGATAAAAATGTGTTTATTAAAACTTAAAAAAACTTCTCCTCCTTAAGAATAACCTGAAGGCACACAACAGGTTAAAGACTTCATAAAAGTTCCTAGCCAAATTAGGTAAGATTTTCCATATTACCATAAGATAGTACGTAAGACAGCAAAAAGACATAAAAAAAAAAAAAATGCATGTTTTCACAAATTCTTTGTAAATCACACAGACTTAATCTCTTGTTTTTATCCCAGATCTCCTTCATTATCCAGCCTCTACAATAAATGCTGAAATATTCTAAGGAATTTGCTTAACATCATTTGGCCAATGCCTGCTATCACCTTATAAAACTAAAGTATCTCAGGAAAAAACAGCTTCTTTTACAGTAGTACGAGTTGTACTAGTCCTAAAGTTATTTTATACTTAACCTTCAAGCCATCATGCTCTAGGATATAAACCAATCATCACTGGCAGAGATTAACAAGAAATTTCCTCTACGGGCAGAATATTTCATAAGTGCTCACTGCAGGGTTTCTTGCACTTTCCTCTAAAGCATCTGGTAAAGGCCATTGTCAGATGGAATAATAGCATAAGAAAGCTGTTAGTCTGTTCTGGAATGGCTCCTTTTGAACACTAAAGCTTTTGTCCCTGATCTCCCTGTACCTTCTCTCTGCAGTCTGAAAGAGGCAATGCAGGTATCTTCACACCTATTACCAGTGAACTAGTAAAATCTTTCTCTTATCCTTGCATACTTTGGCAGAAATGCAGCAACTGCCGTCACAGAGAATCATAATTCATCTTAGCTATCATATGCAAACTCTGGGTATTCTTCTGGACCAGCTTTTGGAACTGGTGTTTTAAATCATGAAGTTTAATGTAAGAGTCATCTTCCAAGTGTTCCCGAAATTTTTACTGTTTCCAGAAAGAAGACATTGTGTAAATATGACTTCCACTGAGAGAACAGAAGCAAATAAACAAGGTTAACAAGAAGAATGAACTACACAGGCTCATGAACTTTTGATTTCCACATCTCAAATTAAATAAAGTACAACTTTGTTCAGCAGATAGCTGAATCAATAATTAACATTCTTTTAATGGTCCATACCATTTGTTTCCTTCTGAATAAACTAGTTCCTTAAGGAATATCTCACCTCAGCTTATTTTTCTGACTAAACATATTCTGGATTAGCAGTGTGGAATGCACAGAGGAAAAGAGAGCCTAATTTGAATCTTACCATGTAAATGATGATAAGGACATTTGTGTACCTCTAACAGTTTGTTACCTCTTGTTCTCTGATTCTGACTTGATTGGAAATCCTGAGAAGTACCATGAGGAAAACTACAATTCAAAGGTAGCCTGTACATGTATCTAGACATGTACATAGGTATACATTAATATCTATGGCTGCTTCTGACCATAGTTTCACATTTCTGTGAATTAAACAAATAGACCTGCATCACAAAAGACTACATTTGGTAAAGCATATAAAGCAAAAACATTTTCTTACCTGTTGCAGCTCAGTCCCTAGTTTACTGATGTTTCTTAACATGTACCAGTTACTGAAATTTCCATCTTAAAATATTCCAGCAATACAGTTTTTAAAAACCATTAAAACTGATGAAGATGAATTCATCAGTCACAGTCCAATGAGTTTGTTGTTCTGATTGCATACAGACACTAAGCTTTTTTACTAAGAGACCTGTCTGAGAAAACTAACTTATTTTGCATTCTTAGTACTATGAAAAAGCCATAGTATCTTAGATACTACTGTGGTAAACACTGGCATCTGTAGAGGAACTAACACTGCCACAGAAAAACAACTGAAACTAATGATGTGAGTACAAAAAAGATTAGTCAGCAGTAGCTACAAGAGAATTCAGCTGTGTTTTGTGCTCCTTGGCACTGGTTAGCTAGCTTTTGCTTTACTTACTAAACTGTCTTTACCTCAACCCGTAAGTTTTCTCACTTTTACTCTTCTGATTCTCTTCCCCATCCCAACCAGGAAAGTGAGCAAGCGTCTGCGTGGTCCTAGTTGCCAGGCTGGGGTTAAACCACGACAAGTTATACTATAGTGCATCAAAGGACATTATATTCAGTTTGAATAGTTTACACTGGGGAATTCATCTTTTTTAAAGTATTGGTGTGTCATTTATGCTAATCAACCTGGCATGTGGCTCTCTTTCACTGCGATTTATTAAAATGTGTTGGGATTATGCAGTAATCATGCACTCTGGTTACATTAAAACAATAAATCAAGATATCAGCAATGGAATTTGCTCCGATTAGAGATGTTCTTACATGGCATAGATGATACTAGAGACAAGTGATGCACTGCTCAAAGAGCATGTTGATCTTCTTTTATATTATTGCAGTTAGGACCATACAGTGATATAAATGTCCAGAATCTAAAAAAACTGGGCACCAACACTGTAATTTCATAAGATAAAAAATTTGTGTAAATTCTTAAAATTCACTATTTCAGAATGCTCCAGACAACAGATTTTCAAAGTAATTTTATCTGTATTTTTTGTAGTATAACTGAGACCGTGTTTCCTCCTTGCAAGGGAAAATATACTGCCTGTATTCACAGAAAAAAGATTTTCTTCCACCTATGATGAGTGCATTAGCACTTGTAGTTATTTTTGAAGTTAAACATGAGGCAGGAAGATTTCTGTTCTAAAAGTCTACTTGGGCTTTGGCCTCAATTCATTGGATATCAATGGTAAAACTCATTGATGTCAGTAACATCTTTAAGTTACACCATTAAAAAAAAAAAGAAAGATAAGTTTATGAGTCAGGCTACAAAAAAGATGCCTGCTTTTAAAATAATTATTTTTTTAAATCATAAATATTTGGATCTTTTTTGGTTTGTTCCTTAGATCATTTACCAAGCTGTTTCCCCCATAGTCCTCAGGCTCGAAAAAATTTATTTTAAATGAAAACTGAGCTTTCTGCATGTTTGTATAAATCAAGGAGGTGAATCACAATGGAAACATACAATATTATGATTCCCATCCCAAAAAACTATAGAACCACCAACCTTGCTTCCCTGGACAGAGAGGTGAGCCAACACCAAGCCTTTTTAACAATCTCACCTTGATGAACTATGATCTAAAAGAGAAAATGCTTTGAAAACTGTCAAACAAAAGTATCTTGGATTCTCCACTGTACAGAAGGAAAGATCTGGCTGCTTGTGAAAATGGAAGTTCTTTAATACTCAACAAACTGTCTGAAGGACAGCATCCATGGGAAATACTTTGATTAATATTTTGTGTGAATTTCAGAAAATGTATATGTCTTTTCCACATTTATTAGCCTACTAAAACAATATAGACTGATTCCAGTTATTTTGAAGAAATATATTTATGTTTTAAAACAGCATTTCCAATAGGTTAACACATGTGGCAGAAAAATGGCAGTATTATCAGTGATGGAGGGTAGGTCGGTTCAAAAATACACAAGACAGCTGAAACACAAAACCAGCCTTCTCATAAACTCCTATGTTTTGCAAAAGTAAATCGAAATTTGGATCAGGAGTGCCATATTATAGCTTCGGAAATAAACAAAGTTCAGATTGAGCTTTTTTTATTTGATGTGCAGTTCTGTTAAAAACTTCTGAGGTTTGAATGGGAATTCTGCCATCTCGTGGTCACAATCTTTTCTACAATACTCTCCATTCGGCAAATTAATGTTGAATATAAATACAAACAGCTTTTGCAAAGACTCATTTAAAATAAATTTATGCTTTAGCAGCTGTAGGATTACTTGATAAATCTGAAATATTATCTAGTAATACTAATGCCCTTCAGCTCAGTGAAATTTTGCGCAGGGTGTTACCTATAAAGATAATTTTCTCCTTCTTGGATGTTTATTCTACACATTTAGGGGATATATTTAATTTTTATTGATTTAATGTTCACTACTTGAAAGTATTTTGCTGCACTTCTCTGTGCATTCCATGAGACATGCCCCAGTTTTATGTATATTAGGCCGTTATATACAATGTCCTAGCACTCAACATGCCAACTTCCAAGCCTGCTTCTCCATGAGAAGAAGTCTCTGTTTTGAGATACAGCAAATGATAGTGATTATGACCCATCAGTTCAAATTGCAATTGCAGTAAGCTTTGGGAATTATCTTTCACTGTTTTGATATAGTGCAATTTGTTTCAGTATTGTTCCAAGGGAACATACACTTATAAATAAGGTCTACATGGGACGATGGACAGAAACACCTGGTGACTCTCCTGGTGTTTACCATGATAGTCTTGTGACAGGTTTTTAAAATGGCCACCTAAAGTTCTGAGGTAAAAAGCCAGAAGTCAGTCATCACCTTTAAAATAAAGGCTTTTGAACTTGCTCAGCCACAAAGTTCACACATGAAGTTCATCCCACAGAAGACTAAAGTTCTTTGGAACAGCAATTTCTGACTCCATCTATCCATTCTCCAAAACTCTCCTTTCCACAATCTGCTCCCCCATCCCAATGGTAACTGCTTTCCTGACACCCTAAGAATTTCTCACACTTTTCTATCTCTTTGACCGCCTTTCTCAGCAGTTCACTTCCACCCTTTTCACAGTCTGTGTCTTTCTTCTTGCTCTTTAATGCTTCCTTTTTACGTTTACTCTCTTTGCATTTCCCCCAGACTCCTAAAATGGAGTGAATGAGCAACTGCAAGTGTGAGGCAGAATAAGGCATGAATTAGTGGGTGACTGAGTCGAACAGGAAAGAGACAGAATGGGTGAATGAAATAAAACCATGTACGTGGGCGATTGTTAGCATGAGGAGAAAAGTAAAGCAAGTAAGTGGGTGGATGAGGAATGAACAATCTTAGCTAAGCTGAAAGAGAGAAGCAAAGAACAATTAAGGAACACTGTGAGGAAAAAGGACAAAGAAACAAACCTACTCAGGAAGGTTTTGATAGAAAACTTGGGAAAGGGAAGAGAGGGAATTCAAAATAACTCAAATAAAATCCTTTAAAACTGAAAAAAAACCCCACCAGGCCCAGATAAAAATAATAGCAAAGTGCTTGAACTAGTAAATACCACAGTAATACAAACCATATAAATAGAAGATAAAAAAAGGAAACCAGAAGACGAATTACATGTTCACCTCTGTCTTTAAAATAATTTAGTTTCTGTAGTTAAAGGCATGAAACTGAAAAGGAATGAGGACTTGATTCAGAAAGGTGATGAGAGAAACCCTTTCATTCCTCATCTCGTAACTCAGCTTCTTATACCCCTCCACATGAGGCTTTCTACCTACCTCCAAACAAACCCTACACCACAGACCAAGTCCATTCTTGGCATGTATCCTGATTATTCTTTTGAAAATCCGGTCACTTCATGTTCAGCACTGCTCTTTTAACCCTCCAAACACTATTTCTTTCAGCCAATTCCTTGGTGTTCCTTCCTCCTCATATACCAGGCAAAATAATCATTTTTCTCTTGGGTAGATGCTGTTCTTGAATCTTTATATTCTCATTGTTTTCCCATTGCTTTTAATGCAATTGTTAAAGGAAGAATTTACCCTGTGCTTTAAACTGACTTGAAAAGAAATTGAAAAGAAAGCCCAGATAGACTTCATTTCATTTTTTATACCTTTATCTGTGAATAGGAGCAGTGAACAGTAAAAAGCTAGCACTTTTTTTTCTCACTAAATAGATATGATCTACCAGATAGATTTGGATTTACATCCACAGACTCACATACAAATAGAGAAAATCTGGTGACTGCAAACACTTCTCTACTTTGCTACCATAGGTTATGACCAGTTATCTCCAATAATGGTATCATGATAACAAAGTTGTGTAGGCTTCAAAACAGTCTGCACAATCCCACCTATGACCTTTGGGTAATTATTCAATATCTGTGTAGCTACGCTGCCATCATCACTCACGCTAGCTGAGAATAAGCAAATTGAGATATCTTCTGCACATGCTGTAATTACTATGTGCCTAGGACAAAGACACAATTTCCAGGCTTCTTTAAAACAACATCCTGTTTAAGAAAGGCAAAGAATTTAACCAAATTATTGTTTCAACTGGATGTTAAGACAAATACTGAAATAAGTTTTGATTACAGTACACCTTAGCCTTCTATAGGTCATGATGGATTTCTCCTCAATTTGACATGTGGATAGGCAAACCATTCAATAAAAACTCTGTATTGGCATTGAGCGAAGTGGCAGAAATTTCTACATGGAAGCTGAACTCAAAATAAAGAATAAACTGGGAAAAGCAAAATTTTGCTTGTTTACGTGTTAGTCAAAAGTGATTGATAATGCAACATAGTCACAAAATACTTACTTTGTGGAAAATCAGTTTTCTAAAACTGATATTTATAAAACAGTATCCAGAAGGATTATTAAAAATTCCAAGCAACCTAACCTCAGGGTTAGCTGTAATACATATGCAGAACAGTTCAGAGACTAAATATTCTTACCATGTCAGATTATTAAAGCCTAGCATTAGCATTTGTACCAAAACCAAGCTAAATTATGAATGCATGCTCAACTGGGGTAAAAATGTTGCTTTTAAATTGTGTCTTATGAGGTCATGTTGTTGAATAACCAAGCCCGAACATCTTCTACTTAAGGACATCATGTCAAGCCTATTATCTGCTAAAGTGCCTATTAGAGTAAATGTATTCACTTACATGCTTTAGATGTTGCAGTGGGGTGAAAAACAGATTTCAAAATAACAGTATAGGTACATCAGCCAAACCACTTTAGAAACCTTGGAACATGTTTTGAAAGAAAATAGAGAACTAGCAGAATCTATGAGCTAAAACATTGAATCTATATTTTGCCTCAGATTAAATCAAGGCAGCAATGTATCCTGGAATAGAAACTATTAAGTGAACCAGTAAAAAAAAAAATCACCTCTTTACTACAATAATTTTTTTAATAGAAGACTTGCCTCTTCTCTCCATTATGAAACGTTCATGAGCATTTAATATCTGTACACTTTGAATCATCTTTGTGGGTAAAAGTGCAACTGGCTATTTATGCAATAGTATCTAATGACAGGACATGTTAGGGAATCAGATCTAATTTAAACTGAGTAATCTTGTTCAATGCTGTCTGCTTAATATCAAAAATTGAAGCTAAGCCAGAGGTTATTATGTGTAGTTCACTGAAGAGAGAAGTGCCATTAAAATTAGGAGACATCAGTTCTTTTTCTGGCTTTGCTACTGAGTCAATCTTTGGTCTTGAGCAAATAATTTATATATATATGCATTTCTGCATGTATATATATATTTATGTGTGTAGATGTAGATGCGTGTGTTTGTGCATACACAAAATGTGAATACAAAGTGTGCAAAATGTGAACACTTCTATTTATAATGCTGAATGCTCTTTTAAAAACCTTTCAAAATATATCCCAAAGCACAAAGTATTTCAAGGAATACTGTACACTACTTAGCCGCTACCATTTTTTTTTTCTCACCATACTATCTTATGGAGAATATTTGGGCTTAAAAGTCAGTACAAAATTTGTGCGCTACATTATAATGAATGCTGAAAGAGCCTCAAAGGAATTAATTTCTCCAGCTTTCACATATTTCATGAATCCAGAATACACTTAGGCAACAGGTAAAAAATAGATTGTCTGTGAACTGAAGACAACACAGCTAGATTTCCTTAGATGTGCACCTCACAAGCACAAAAGCTAGCACATTTTTTGTTTGTTCATACCAAACCTATAGAATTGAACAGCTTTGAGCTCAGGCCATTTATGGATACTCTTTTATCTATACAAACACAGTCTGAAAATTTGGTTTCAGATTTTGCAGTTCAAGAAGTATCATAGCTATGTGTGTGTGTTTACAGAAGACACCCAGGAATCTTACTTTGAAATCAAGATTTCAAAGCACAGTAATTTGTTGCGTATATTTTCAATAAAGAAATACTGACACTTATTTGCATCAGAACAGTGAGAAAGTTACCCAAATGTGACTCACAAATAGAAAGGTTTTTCTTTTTTTTTTTCTTCCCCAGTTATATTTCTGTGGCCTTCCCTCGAGTCTATAAATAAAACAAAACAGTGGCTCTGCTTTGGCAAGTGAAAAATCAGATTTCAGAAAAGACTCAAGATCAATAGACTCCTATTTTGTAGACAAGGACTGGAATATTAGTCCCAGAAGGCCAATATATGTCTTTAGACAGAACCCCCAAGTTTTATTTTCTTTATACTTAAAACATTTATGCATACACACAATACTGCCGGCTTGAAAAGCATTAAGTATAATGTCTATCTGTATGGATTAGGAACACGTCTGTGATGCTCTTCAGTGAAATAATATAGAAGGTTTCACGTTCCTAGAGAACAAAATTCCATACAAACATTCATAGTCCACAGCATACACAGTCCATACCCACAGCAACAAAACAGGGAGCAGCATAATATCCATTAAACAAGTTACAGAGGAAGGAACAGAGAAACAACCATGGTTTAGCAAGTTTTAGTCCAGAGATAAAACAGAAGATAAGCCAGAATTAGAACCCACAAATTCCAGGTGCTAGGTGCAAACTCCACCCATCATACAGGACTCGTACATGAGAGAAGTCTTGCCTTCAGAACAAGCCTTCTTTCCGGAACACCACAGGCTGATTAACCTTCTCCATTAAAAAGGAGATTAATTTCACTGAGGCATCCAAATCTCTCTAACACTGACAGAGCACAAGGGCTTCCATGAGATTTAGTCTTACTGCAAAGGTTTCCACTGTAAACTCGTTAGAGAGTAACACTTGGAGAATAAAAGTGACATAATAGTTTTGTGTTACTGTACTAGTTGATTTTGCCTCTAAATGTCTTATCCTTGGTGTAAGGACGTGGTTCATGAGTCCCCCAGTTAAAAGGAAGAAATCAGAGAATTTTAATCTTTGTTGGAGAACTACCGGAAAATAAATAAAACAATAAAAAGAAATCCATGATTGCAATGAATTAACAGGTGTTTTAAAGCATTCTTAGCATCTCAAAATTTCAAGTTGCTGATCGCAATGACAGTGTCTCTATTCTAGTTACAGTCTACAAGTGAAGTGGCATAAGGTTAAATGGGTTGGAAGAATTAGTAATAAGCTAGAAAAAACACCTTTGATCTCTAGAAAATGTGTGCTCACTTTCTGTCCAGATCTTTACTTACTTGAAACTTGCTATTACCATATGGAAGGAGAGTATCTAAAGTGAATTCTGGCATCAACCAGAAAACTAAAAATAACAACAAGTATTATTTCACTTAGATACTGTGTTTTGTTGGTCTTACTAAAGACTTCAGCCAGGGAGTTTCACTAGCAACCAGGGACTAGCACTGAATATATCAGGTGTTATATTTGTTGCCACTGGTATATGAGACATTAACATGTAGTAATACACAAGAATGACTGGAACTCTGGGCATTTATCTTTAGGCTTTGTTTTAATTAAAGTGCACTGACAGTGGAGTGAGCTGTTTTTCGCATTCATACTATTATTAACATTGTGATGCTGCAGTTCTGTGGGCCTTTTTAGCATGTACAGATGGGTCAAGCACTTCCATTGACAGATTTTTTAAGTATTCTGTACAAATACAAGAAAAAATCGTAAGAGGAAATTTGGATTTTTGCCATTATGGATGATGTGCAGAATTATTGTATCATTAAGACACATGTTCTAATATGAGAAGCCCCATCATCATGATCTGAATGCAAGCTAAATGACCAGGGTAACTGAACCTCAGGGATCACACAGATCACACACTGCAAGCAGATGTTAAAGTTCACTTCATAGCCAGTACTACCAAGCGGCAAAGCAAAGGTGATATCGTTTTTTGATGCATGATATGCTAGAGTCAGAGCTAGTCAAAAGAATTCTCTCAGACATGCTGTATAACCTTGTCAATATCTAAGGAAGGACATGGTGAAAACTGGAGTTTCCTTTCCTCATTCTCATGCCAGATGGACCTATAATTCTTTGCAGTAGATTCCTTGTTCTTATATTTCTGCATATTAAATAAGCTGATTAGAAGCCTTGTCCATTTTGTTCAGTTACTGATCCAGCCTTTTGTCATGAGTTCTACTTGCATTATTTATTATAATTAATTGCTACACTTCATTGACTATTGAGAAATTTGATCCAAGGACATGCATAATCCTTGAAATTCATATATCTTGATATTACAAGGATCATAAACCTTAAATTAGGAAAGGATGGACTAATGCACATAAATTGCCCTCGTGTACTTTAGGAAAAGCATTAATTGTCTATACCAGGGTGATGGTGTATTTCTGATATCTGTCTATCTGCCACTGATGCCCTTGTTCTTAGCATAAATTAAACAGAACTGTTTATTCCCATAGTTGTTATAATTATGAACCAGCCCATGCAAGAAATCATTTCAGCATATTTATTACTCAAATATTAGAGAACTTGCTCAAGAAGGCTAGCTACAGCAATGAGTCTAATTAAGTTCCTACTCTTAAGACAGGAAATTCCTTTATTTAGTCTTCCCTTAGTAGAATCATTTGAGACATATAAAATGATCAATTATGCTCCATTGTTCTATTACTATACCCTCCTTAGAAAATCTGCTCAGTTTCAGCAGAAAATACAGAAATACAATAGTCTTGAGTTCTCAGTTTTTCCATTTAGTGTTTGCAGGCTTAGCCAGGCAGCACTGCTTACAGTGTGCAATGAACACAACAGGAGAGACAATGCTGCTGAAACCATTTAAAGCTGTACTTACTTATGGTTGGGCTTCAGCTGAGCCTCCATTTGCCTGCCAGCTTCCTTGAGGATTTGCAGCTGAGAAGCTAACTGTACCTGTAGAAAATGCACAGATCTTAGGGATGTGATAGTGAAGGATCACAGCTTCAAAGACAGATTATTTTTGTCAATTCACTTATAAAGCTTCCTATCCAAGATGATAACTCAGCTTTTCAGTCAGGGTCTTCTTTGGCTCCAACCCTACTAGGCAGAGCGCTACGTCCTTTTTTGTTTTCCTTTGGAAAGCAAATTTCTCTCTAGTCTCTGACTCCAATTCAAAAGATGTGAGGCCAAAACCCTAAGCAAAGTAAAGGAATACCTATTCCCAGTACTGCACTAGACGATAAAGTAGCCAAGAGACACATAGGTCGATTTCAAACAGTGTTACATGTCAGTAGAGCTCTTATTGGAATATTAACTAGGCATAATGATTTTCAGAAATTTCTTTACTTCTGCTTAGAAAAAACAATTTTTGAAAAAAATCATTATAGCTGCTCATTGATTTAATTAAATTTACAAAGCCCAGTTATCCTATGACAAGCTAACCAATTAAACAATTTACAAAGCTGTCTCCTCAAGAGCTCTCCTCCAAATTAAATAGGGATCTGAGCTAATCATACCACTTCCTTCAAATAAATCCAGCTATATGTGTAAGGCTAGCAGTGTCCCTCGGACATTACAAAACTAATAATTTCATCCAACAGGACACGGCAGGAGTTTGTGTGCTAATGGGTCACCTACAAATTCCCTGCTGCCGTTCCCATGCAGTTTGTTACCTAAGGACTATATCTCTGTTGAAAAGATCCTATTTGGCCTATTTGAAGTTCACCAGGGCCTGTATCAAATCCATCTCCCGAGTGGACACTCAAGCAGAACTCTATTCCATGGGGCCCCAAGTGGGATAAGATACCTCCAGGGCCCCCTGGCTGGCTCAGGTACCAGAGGCAGGGTGGCAACACTCCTGCAGCTTTCTGCCAGAGCTAATCTGACAGTTGTTCCTTCTTTGCTGTATTAATCCACATATTACTCAGTATGTTCCTGAAAATCCTATTTTTCTCCCGTGCAGACAGAAAAAAAGAATAATTCCTGCCAAAAAAAAAGTTTTCCCCTATATTTTGGTATTTATTGTCTCCTTGAAAAACATTTGTCTGGGCAAAAGGAAAGGTATTTTTGCAATACTGATTTTAATACGCTATTCTGTCTCTCTCACTAACATACACACACTACTTTGAGGTACTGTCCTCTGGCAGCAGAGATCAATAGACTCTTCATATCATACAAACCATCAGGTAACACTTCAGTGATCAGGGAATTGATTCTGCTCTCTGTTGCACTGTTGTCAATCTGGAATAATTGAACTGAAACCAATGAATTTATATTGTTGTGAGATCACAATCCAGTCTCCTACTTAAGATGATTCCCTTTGCTTCCTAATCCTATAATAAGAAAAAGGGAAGAAAAAAAAAAAAAAGGAGGGGGGGATAAAAGGCTCTAAAAAAATTATCACTTTTCTCTTTTGAACATATTCATTCTAGGGGCCTTTTTTTTTTAACCAGCAATTGAGTTTCATCAACACTGTGTATGTTTTATTTATAGTTTGTACACCAGAAGAATGTGTCTTTCCACAGAACAAAGAGCTTCAGCAGAGTAATCTCACCTCTCTTTCTTTCAACACATGCATACATATGTAAGTATATATATTTCTATACATATACAGGTATGTCCACACACACACACATAACACACGTATACAAATATATAAGCATACATCCATAGATATATAAGCATCCCCATATAAACATCTGTCGTAGAAGAAAATGAATATATAGCAAATATATTTAGTCTCCTCTTCTCTATTTCCTTCCATCTTTTTGAATACTTTTTTCCCTTTTCTGGGGAAAATTTTGAATGAAAATTTTGAAAATGAAAATTTTTTAAGTTTCTTTGTACACAGGACTTTGCTCCCTCGTTATTTGCAAAACAGCATTTTCATATTTAAGCAAATCCCCTTTTTTCCCAGACTTCCAGATACCTTTTAATTAATAATTCTCTAAAAAGGGATTGCTGAGAAACATCCAATCATCTGATATTAAATGGTGAAGCGGTAAGTGCCTATCTCTTATTTTAGACATTCCAAAGAAAGATAGGGTCGTGAGTCAGAAAGGAGGAGACATGCTGTCTGGTTAGCTAAGCATTGAAGAAATAGAAACTAAATTTCATATTATGTCAGGCAGGTCAGTTCCTTAGCCCCTTGAGTGTCTTTTTAGTATCCAACCATCTCATCATTTTTACTTAAAACTTTACTCATAACTCATCACTACTAATTAGAAAAAAACCTAAAACATTCTGGCAAGTCCTCAAGCTGCCACCATGTTGCCTGCAATAATCTATGTTTTGCCTCAAACAATTGATTCTGGAGCTGTGTAAGATAAAGGAAATGTTGTTCATCAATTTACTCCAAAAGGGCCTATGTTTGTCCACTCCAACCTAGAACCTCTGCCTCCCCGATCTCAACTTCCAATATGTAAAATAAGGTAAAATGCAATGTGGAAAGGACACCTGCTTTTGGGGTTTTTTTCCCCCTACTCAGTTTCAGTTCATCTGCCCAAAAGTCAATGAGTAGAACATGTGAGATTTAAGGATGTTTCCATGGGGCAGCCATCTGTTTTATGTTTTATTCTTTTCAGAATACAATATTATATTTCAGCTTTATGTGCATTGGTTCAGATTTATAACATTTTATGTAACTGTGACCCGTCATGATGAATATCACAGATGATGATAGGCTCGTTAAGCACATCTCATTTTAGTCAAACTGCAAGTGGCATTTTGTTTATATGGTTCATTTCGCCAACAAATTAGTTTTCAAATTGATTGCTTTCTGAAATGACTTTGTTCATCAATTTCTAGAGTAGGCAATTACAAAGACTATACTAGTAATTAATAAGCCTCTGTATCAACAATGTTTTTAAACTGCTTGGCAGTAGTAGTGAAGTTTAAGGGAATTCAGATGTTAATTTTCAGGGCCTATCAGAGCTGCCCAGAATCTGATAAAAGAATACCTCACAGAGATACTTTTTCATAGTACGAAATTAAAAGCCTAATACCTTTTACTGTGATAAGACCCTCTTCCTCTTAGCCTTAGGTAGAGTCGGGGGGGAAGACATTACACCTAATTTGTAAAATATTCAAATAAGAAACTCAGTGTTAATTTTTTCAGTCATAAGTGAGAAGATTGACAGGACCTTGATTTAAGTTTTGATGGTGACTTGGTGAATGACGTTGGTCAAAAGGCTAGGATTTGTTTACATATCAAAATCTACTCAGCAGGAACTACATCAAGTCAAATGAGTTTGGGCAGAGTGATGCAGAAAAGTCAGCACTCTGCTTCTGATCCCTACGCTAGCAAAGGAGCCTTTGAATGTACCTTCCAAAACACAAGCGACTTACCCAAAGCCAGCTATGAACCTCATGTTAGAGTGAACTTAGATCGGTGTTTCTGTTCTTAGTATATTAAATAAAGGAAACAGCATTTCCTACCTTACAAGACTGAAGTAAGAGAAGCAAATGGTCATGAGGCTATGAGACATCATAGCAATGTGCTGCATTTAATTACTGTAAAATTCATGTTAAGTCTTCTAATGACAGATTTTAAAGGTTTTGGCTGGGACAGAGTTAATTTTCTTCACAGTAGCTCATATAGTGCTATGTTTTGGATTTGTGACCAAACCAGTGCTGATAACAGTGATGTTTTAGCTATTGCTGAGCCGTGCTTACACAGTGCCGAGGTCTTTTCTGCTTCTCACCCTGCCCCACCAGGCTGAGAGTGCACAATAAAACAGGAGGGTACAGAGCAGGGACAGCTGACCCCAACTGACCAAAGGGATATTCCACACCATATGATGCCATGTTCAGCAATAAAAGGCGGGTGAAGAAGAAGGGAGGACGATCAGAGTGATGGCATTTGTCTTCCCAAGTAACTGTTATGCTTGATGGAACCCTGTTTTCCTGGGGATAGCTGAACATCTGCCTGCTGATGGGATGTAGTGAACAAATTCCTTATTTTGGTTGTTTGCGCATGCAGCTTTTACTTTACCTGTTAAACTGTCCTTATCTGAACCCACAGGTCTTCTCACATTTGCCCTTCTAATTCTCTTCCCCATCCCACCAGGGGAAAGTGAGCAAGCAGCTGTGTGGGACTCAGCCGCTGGCCAGGGTGAACACACAACACAAGTCAAATCTAGCCTAAGCCACAGAGTTTTTTCCACTGCCTTCACAAAGCTAAAATTTTACCTGGTGTGCCTCAAGATCACAAAAATATCTTCATGGGAGTCTCCATGTGTAAGACTATCTTCTACTCCTTCCTCTGTGCTGACCTATATCACCTTCTGATTTTGTGGGACCAGACAGACTGCCTTGCAGGATGTTTCTAGGGCAGGTATTCCACTGCATGAGACGTGCCAGTTCAGAATGAATTATACTGGGTTTCTGTCCAAATGCCCAGATGATTTCTAAATTAAAATTTTGAAGGGTTATTAACCCAGGACATAAAGCAGAGCCTTTGGAATTTGGGATAAAAATTAGGAAGGGAAATGTAAAACATCAATTTTCTCACCATTTAACAGAAGAGCAGATATTAACCATCAGCATTTGCTAAAAATGAGTGTAAACAGTTCATGTCTTTGCAAGATCTGAATATCAGGCTGTGGCACCAAACTATTAAGCTGGCTTACAGTGTGCATCCCTGAATAACTAAAATGCCAGAGTATGGAGAAGAGCCAGCACCTGATGAAAATGGAAATAAAATTTTAAAAGACTAAGGATTGCAAAGGCCTGAGGTGAGCAATGAGGTGAGGGAGGAAACCAGCAATAACTCTAGCCTAATGCACACTAAAAAAGTAATAAAAATAAAGAAGCCAGCATAAAATGGAAGCCTCAGAGGTTCAGAAACTGCAGAGTAGAAACAAGTGAAATGTGCACACTTGTATCTCTGACGCTATTGAAGACTACATTCTCAGCAACACTGTCAAAATCTGTTTAAGAGGGATGATTTATTATAAACAAATGCTATTAAGCTTAGCCTATTTTACCCCACTTTCTCTCTGGACCAGAATTTTCCTTTGTATTCAACACCAAAGGAACAGCACATACACTGGAATTATCTGCTGATTTTTCAGACTCCTTCTGCTAAACTTTGGAGTTTAACTCCCTTTAAGATGGCCAGGCAGCTCAGGCCCCTTTTACAGCCGCTGTTCCAGGAAAAGAAATGTCATTTTTCTGACCATTGTTCTGACCTCTATAGTCCTCAGTTTAATTGAAAAAGTCACAGAATGCATTAATATAACTACCTGAGATATCTGTCTAGCATTCACGTTTTCCTTTTTTCCAGGAAGCATGTTTTGAATCCTCCTTAAATAATTAATTAAAAGTTAACCAATGGGTTTCTCACCGATAACCTCCCTTAACATGCGTTCAAGGCTTGACCTTCAAGTAGATTTGCACCTGATACTAGATATTATCCCTATGCTAATAAAATATAATAAACTACATCATCTTTGTCAGCCATAGATATGATCCCCAATGTTTAATCTATGAAACACTGCAGACCAACAAAAGTAATCAAGATTAGTTATTATCATCACGCTAAAATTATTACACAGTTTCTTCAACCTTAACTTAAAAGGACAATTTCTGTTTAAAACCAAAATCCTTTTTCCTCATTAGTAATGACATTTCAGGTTTATACAAACTAAAACAATGACTATTACAGCAAGTATTACCCAAAAATATATTCCACTTGGCCTTAATCACTTGGGTCATGTGGAAGACATAAACCAGATTATGAAATAAAATGAGTTCGGTTTTCACTTAGATGAGAATGTATTTCCTACATCAGAAAAGTTTATTTTACATGCTGTATTAACTGTTTAGAGAGACTCAGTGCATATACTGTAATGAATCCACATATAATACACTGAGGAATTAAAGGCTCAGAGTACTGGAATTAAAGGTTCCATTATTTTTCAGGTAATTTATTTTGCATCACTGTATTATAAGATTGAGGACAGATGCTTTGGCCCTTTGCCTCAACTCTGCAGACGGTTCACCTTATTTATGTGAGTACTTCCTATAAATCCAACAAGTCCCAAGGGTATAGTTAAACATGCACATAATATTGCCGGATCAGGGCCCTCATCTTGATTTGCTATACTCACTGGATGCAATTTTTTTCCTGTTTCAGTCAGACTCCTTGTTTGTTAATCATCTTTCCAGATGATTACTCCAGCTTTCCAAATCCATCTCTGTGTGGGGCCACATATACACCTAGCAGGTAACTCCTACCTATTTCTGCCTCATTCCATAAGCTTGATGTTTCAATGTGTCCAATACAGTTCTCTACCCAGAACTCAACTTTCCTGAAACCCCCAAGCCTTTTCCTCCTGACCTCACCTTGTCCGATTCCTCCTAGTCCTATAGAAAATACAGACAAAGATTTCAATTTGATAATATTTTCTTAGAAAGAGAGATTTCTATGACCACATTAACAAGGACTTCAGCAAATTTTAGACACAGTGGTGTCCTTGTTTATCTTCTTACTTTAGCAAGACTTTTCAAAATCCTTTTAATGACCTTGAAAACTTATTACATTGGCTTGTTTAGGTATCTGGGGAGCCTGGGGGTTAAGAAATAAAAAAGAAGTAAGAGAGTTGTATGCTATTTCTAATCCAATTCCCTCATACATATAGTCTTTCCCTTCTTTTACCTGGCATTTCCATGCTTGATAGGTTTTCTAGCCAGTTTTGAGGACATTACTGGAAATAACAGACATGCATTGTGTATATACTTTCTGTGCACTATAAGCATTTCATTTCATTTAATTGTTACAAAGACTCAACAAGGTCAGTGTATTTTTCTTACAGTTAAGAAAATGATTTTTTTTACCCTGGTCGATGGTTCCATAGTGTTTGCAGAGTAGTCCATTTGGCAGTAGCAAAACTGTCACAGATTTCATTTTTATTGCACTGCATTAGCATCAAAGTCACATACTTTTCACTTAGTAAATAAGTAAGAAAGAACTAAATTTGTTTTAACCTTGGCAATGTCTGTAGTATTTCCAGCTAGGTAAATCAACCACTGTCTGCCATCTTTTGATGGAATATTAAACTGAGGTCATGAATATTTAGAGGCATTTAATTTTCCAAACAGCTCTGCTCACAAACATAATGCAATAGTCCCTGTGTCCTGGCCATATTAAAATAGAATGATTTCCACTTTTTAACTACTGAATTCCAACCAGCTGTGTGGTTACCCATGGCTATATTTTGCCCAAGATTAATGCATTTCATCTATAAATCATATTACTGCAGTTACATCAACTAGCAAATGTTACACTTAAGATTTACTCAGATAAAATTAATAAGTCACTTGCAGGGAAATCACTACTTACCAGTATCTACTATCCAAACTGATTTGCCCTTAGAAAAGGGTGCAGGTATGGAAAGTAAATAATGTTGGTCAATGGGATTTTTAAAGATGAACATTCTGACTGCCCTTGTGCTTTTAAAGCACAAGATCAGAAAGAAATGAAATTCATAGAGTAGCCATGTGACATTCCTGGGTAAAGGGGAGCCAGGCTGAAAGACAAAGTGAACCTGATAATCTTTTTCTTCTTGCTTTTCCAACAGAGAAGAATATAGAAAGAATCAAATTAGGCTGCAGGTTTGTCCTGAAAGTTATTGACAACTAAAACCAGTTTTGTTTCTGTACCTTCTTTCCAAAACAGCTCTTTTTTTGGATAAACTTTTAATTAACTGTTGATGGATAAAGAGGTGAATGTTTTAGGCCACTAACATACCCAGGAGCTGTCTGGTTCTCAGACCAGAATTCATCTTTCATGTCACATAAGGTGTTGGATGCTCAGGCTTAGAGTATTAATATTGCCTCAGCATAAGAAAAAATATTCTAAGATTATAAAAAACAAACAAACAAACAAAAAACCAAACAAACCCAACAGTATTTAAAGATAAGTTGTTAAGTTCTTTTTTCTTGCACTGAAATGATGGTCTGATTTTCAGAAGAGCTGAAGAGTATGTACCTCTTCTGGACTGGGTACTACTTCTGAACATACCTTGAAACTTTCATAGAAAACTAAATCAGGATTTAAGAGGCTATATGGGGACAGACCCTGTTTAGTATTCTAGACATTTTGATTTATGTCTTTCTTCTTCCAGTCTTCAGGCAAAACTATTGCTTCATGTACCTATATCCTAAAGCTGTATTCCCTCTGCTGAAACATTTAATCTATTTTTTTTTCCCCGAAAATTTTTTTCATGATTTATCGTTATTAGAAAATTGTAGATTCTATTAAATAGATTAAATGTATTAACTTAGATTGGTATCAAATCCATTAAATTACAATGACATATCAAAATCTTCCCCAGACAGATATAGCTGGAGAACTTATAGCTGAGTTTACAGATGCTTTAAAGATGTAAGTCTGCCTACAGTCTAGACAACATAAGAGATACTGAATATGAAAAACAGACATCAGTTCTGTTCAGAAACTAGATTTGGTAGATACATAGTGTATGTGAGCTGGAACACTTCAATAATGAAAACAAAGGCATCAGCATTTCAACTGAAACAAAGCTGATAGATTGCAGAAGTAAACAACCCAGTGGCTTTTTTCATCATGCAACTCTAATATTCCATGAAGGAACAAATTAGCGTTCTTAAGCTGTTCCTCCCTAGTGAATACTAAATACAAGGCTTAGGATTTATTGATTGCAACCATTCCACGGTGTAAGCATGCTTTGCAGTGTGCCCAGCAGTCTTAGTTCTGATTGATCCAGTCTGGGGGACATATTGAAGCACACTGTAGGTTTCTCTTTGGCTACGCACCCAACTTTGCTTTTCTATTTGTATTTGGAACATGGCCTAAGTGCAGAAAGTACTTGCTTCACAGTCTAGACAGAGCCAATATCAGCACTTTCTGAAAATAAACATAATTCTTTTATTTCTTCTCAAATTTGCAAAGTTTTGCAAAGAACTCCGAAGCCCATATACCAGGAGGAGATCTCTGACAGCAACCAGTCTTGATCTTGTAGGAAAAAGTATATTGGAAACGTAAGTTGAAGCCAAGCAAATACAAAATAAAATGTTTCATTTTTGAAAGTCCCAGTGATATTTATCCTTTGGAATGACTTAGCTAGGAAAGTGACAATTTCTTTATCACCTGAAAGCCTTTCCTCAAGACTAAGCATCTTTCCAAAAGACAAGCTATCTCACAGAGATAGTCTGATTTTAATGTTTACTGGGAGAGTTTCTGTCATCTCTGTAGTGCCAGATAGAGGCAGCTTTACTGCACAAGTCCCTTTGGCTCCAAGTTTACAGCTGTATGAAGAACATCTCCAAGAACTGTGGACATTCAACAGTTATCACAACCAAAATTTCAGTTTCTCTCATTTCCTCTTCTTGCAGTGACTCCTAACTCTGCAGAACGCAATGTGCTCCAAGAACTTTCGGAAAGTATGAGAAGTTCTAAAACTTTTTGTTTATTCAGAGCCCGAAAGAACTATTAACTGGCTAAGACAAAAATTATCCTATTCCACATCACACTTAACAAAGCAAGACATTGTGGTCATCGCTCAAGATGTATGTGGCACATTCAAAACTCTTTTCTGTTATTTAGGTATTTTGAACCTGCATATGGAGAGAAGCCAATTCTTTAGAAAATATCTACACCACAAACTTTTCCTCACTGCTTTCCATTTACGGTATTTTATTTTATTAATATGGCAGTTACCATCATAGTTCAAACACATATTGTGGGCGCTTGACAGATCAACACAATGTTATTAGTACTCAGATTAAAGATATCATACCACAGTCCTACATATTGACTAACTAGACAGGCAGCCTACATGACTAATTGTAAGTAAATGCCTAACTTTAATATATGGAAAAGTCACTGAATCCAAGCCCTACCATTTAAAATATTATTGTTTAATCTGTGTAATGAGTGTGAATAAACAAGAATTACTGGGCATCTTTATTTTTTTCTGAAGATGCATACTGAGGACTCACACTTGCCTTTTATTTTGTGCTGCAACTGTTTACGTCTCTTCTGTATTTAAGAACCTGGCATTTGGAAAATACATTTTTCTCTTGCATTTTTTACTACAATTTTAACTAGCTTTGATATGCAAAATATTTTGAAAATAAATCATTTAAATCTTTATAGAACCTAATAGGAAAGAAAAAGGCTAATTCAAGACAGATTTAATGTATTATTGCCCACTTTTTACATTTAGAAAGGCTCAGGTGTTTTTCTTTTTTAACACTTCAGGTTCTGAACTCATGAGATTAACTGAGCTCAGGTTTTTTTTTTGATGCTCTTACTTGACAAAGAATTACTTGCAAAGGTGACTTTCCCAGCTCCCAAAAAACAACAACAACAAAAAACAAGTAAGAAAATATTTTTTACTTTTAAAATATCAAAATTTTATTCACTCTAATTTTTTGAGTACTTGGCTCATCATTCTGATGTTTCTGTTTGGCATGTGTTATAAAGTGATTTCTGCAAGACATAACTACGGTTATTGCAGGAGTCTTGGTCTAGAGGTCACATGAATATAAAGGAGAAAGTTTTGAACAAGAAGGGAAAATGGTTTTAGAAAAAACTGTTAGCATTGAAGAAGAACGTGCCCCATCTACAATGAGATACAGCGGGAAGTAAACAAAAAGAACCACGCCAGTGCCTGGGTGTCACTAAATGAACTGAATAACATATTGTGAGCCCTTACTCATCCCCATAAGATCAGAATAGCTCATGTCTGCTATAAAAAAGTCAGCTTCTTTGGAAGATACTTGATTTCATATAATTGATTTCTATAACAACAGAGCCTGATCAGTTTCAAACATGTTTCTGATCTTTTCAAGCTTTTGTTGTTGTTTTGCTTTTCCTTTTCTGTAAGGCTACTGTGTCTTTTATTCAACCTCTTCCCACAGTATTTAATGCCAGACACACCAAAGTTATAAAATGTGCTTTTCCAAAAAACAAAAATTTTGCCTCTTGGCTGAAACATAGTAACATTAGCAAGTCAGCTTTGGGAGTGAAAAACTACATGGAGAAATGGAAGACAGTAAAACTGTCCTGTTAAAAATTTACCACAGTGCTGGACTGTTCTCTGTCTGACAGCAAAAGGCCATGAGCACTGCAGTGGACAACGAACAGGCTCAGTGCTCATGCAAGAGTGTTTTTTACAAAATCACCAATTATTCTATAAAGCCTAGTTTTCCTGAGGAAGACTTTTCTTCGAACATTTCCTTGCTCCAATCTATTGTAATGTATTTAATCTAACTTATTTGTGGTCCGTGAGAAATGCAGAACATTAATCACGTCTCTTTTTAGTTTTCTCTTCAATTATATGAAGCTTGCTTTTGCTCTCTCACACACCATTGTAAATCAGAAGTAAATTTACTGAATTAGGTGGAATCCACTGGAACAAACTGGTGTAAGTGAAGAATCGGGTTCCTTATACTTTAATTCGTTGTTCCTGCTTTCTTTCCTTTCCTGCCCCCCATCATTATTTCAGCACAGAGGTAACTAAGGTCAGTATATTTTGCTTTCAGCCTTGATCGTGGTTACATCTTCGCTATATTTATAGTGAATGAGACAGATCAAAGAACTCTAAATCAGCTGCAGAAATAGCTAAAGCTTGCTTAAACAACAGCTGAGAAACACTTTGCACGCATCATTTGACCTAACCTCAACTCTGCCCTTGTGATGGATGAAGAAATGCAGCTTTCTGGCTGAACAACAAAAGTAGTGGGAAACATCTACTAGCACAAATTATAATGGTAGATGGAGTACCATGTTCATTTATGAAACCTCAGACTTTCAAAAAAATTCTCTTTCAACCAGAAAGCAAACATGGAAATTCTCCACTTGAAAAGAAACATTTTCTTTTCCTAAGAAAATGCAGATGACAATTGAAAATTGCTGTTTCTTATAACTAGAAACACTACCACAACTCCAGAAAATCTAAGTACTTCTAGATAATTACACTTTAAGCTTACTTTATATCTTGAGACGCTCTTATCCACACACACATAAGAAAATGAAACAAACATTCAGGGGAAATGTTTCCCTGACATTTTGGATGCAGTGAAATCAGTACACAGGGCAAATGGTGGGGTCAGATCACAGCACATTCATACATAGCATGCCAATAAAAGTAATTAGTTGATGGAGGCTGAGCAATGGTTTCTTTTTTTAATCCTGAATTACTATTTAAAGCAGTTACTAATAGAAAGGGGAAAATCACCCATTGGTTAGTCTCCATTTCAGATGAATGTACCAGTAAACTCACATCTAAAGATTTGATTGATGTGACATTCAAGTACTTCAGAAACTACCCCCTCATGCACCATCAAAAGTTAAAACATGGAGACTTTGAAGAGCCCCAAGTCTACTGCAAATGCCCAATAAAATTTCCTGTGGGGTATTCTTGGCTTTTGGGAATATTTCTGCATGATAGATCTGATAGTATATGCTTAGCATCATACATAGACATACTTCTCAAATCCTACTAATTCTTCTACAAAATATAACAATACAAGAGTGAGATGATAACCGTAAGCATGGATTTCCCTTATTTTTCACTTCAGCATTATTTAAGATTTTGAAGAAATATCTGCGCCAGAGTAGAACATTGATAGTCTCTGAATAGATTTGTAATAAGTATCTCAGAAGTGCAAGAGCCAAATAAATATTCCTCCCCAAAGAGATATTCCAGCTGGTCAGATCCAAGTATATTCGCCGTTTAAAGTAGGTAGTTGACATTGCTAGAGCTATATCATCCAGCTGCCAACTCAAAGTCTTTCTCTTATGGTTTTAGTATTTGGTATTTTTCATATGTATAGTTGCAATTCAGTGATTAACGAGGGATTATTTTTTCTGTATGTTTCATCACACACCTTCTGCGCACAAAAAAAAAGGAAGTTGAAAGCACCTCCAGTGATCTTGGATTCACTGTGTACAGGAATTACATGATTAGTATAACTCCTGGCTTTTGTTAGCATTTGTGATGCTTTTCTTGCCAGCAAAATCACACTGCTAGAATATCTACCATACATCTTTGCGTTGGGATCTGGGAAACAAGTTTATGGAGTTTCCAAACAATATTCAAAGGGACTTAAAATCTGTTTGCTTGGCATCTGAATATAATCATGCAGTTAGACTTCTCATTCAATTTGCAACTTCACCTAAAACATTACAAAGAGAAACAGTTTCTGTTTCCTATCTAGTTTACTTGTCTTCTGTGCAATGTTTTATATTGAGAGAGCAGCTATCTGATGATACACTATTAGTTGATTTTTTCTTTCTTTTGTAAGAACCTCTAGGATACACCAGGATATGACGCAAGACAAAACGTACAGAAAGGAAAAATGAAAACTAACCCTTCTGACTCATTTATAAGACAAAGTCTGAAAAAAACAAACAACTTTTAAATCTTACCTTCAGGCCTGGTATCTTATCACATTGTGACAGAGTACCCAAATTTGACTGATTATAGTTAGTTTGGTTTTACCTATTGGAGAGGAAATGCTGTAAGGCAATTACCATAGATCAAAGATGAAATTTTCTGTTTTCTGTTTTCTTTTTTTTTTATTATTTTGCTAAAGTAGAACTCTCACTTCATAGATCCACTTAAACAGAGAATAATGAAACATCCCTTTTTTTCCTGTCTACAATGTCCTAATTCCCTGCTAGATTCTGATACTCAATTTCAACTCTATTTGCATTTCTACCTATGCAAAAGTATGCCTGTTTTGTACGGAAGATCAGTGCACTTGTGATGCATGCATGACAGGCCTACATATGCACCCATGAGTGAAAATGCATAAATTGCAGTGCTGCTCTCATGAATGTAAAGAGGAACAAGCCTACATTTTATGACATTCAAGTCATTAAAATCTAGTCCCTCCTTAAAGAAGTAAGATTCTTGTTTGGTTTTCTGTTATCGTTTCACCGTCTGGAACGGGAAGAAATAACAGGAGGCAAAGTTCAGGATTCTTTTCTCTTTTTCCTCTTCCAACATTGCTAAATAATTTTAGGTCTGAATACACATTAGCACTGGCCTGCTCCATTAGGAAAAGTCTTAAGGGAAAAATATCTTTATCATGGCAGACCCTGCATTCTGATGACTACATTAACATGGGAGGACTCTCTAATCTGCCAAACACCAAAAACATTTCAATAACGAGTAGTTGAAGTCAATAGATTTCAAAATGGGATTGAAAGTCCATTCTAGATCCTGGAAGAACTTATTAACTGACCATAACAAATTTCCATAGGTGAGGACTTTCAACCAAAGTTGGTATTCTGAAAAATACCAAGAAACAAGAGAACTATTCTCACTCACTGCACATTGTTGGTCTGGATGCAATCAATGGATGGAATTTTATGGCCTGGTGTATTGGGTTTGCATGGTAAGGTTTCGGTAGTGGGGGGGCCACAGGGGTGGCTTTTGTGAGAAGCAGCTAGAAGTTTCCCCCACATCTGATAGAGCCGATGCCAGCCGGTTCCAAGACAGACCTGCGGCTGGCCAAGTCCAAGCCCATCAGTGACAGTGGCAGCGCCTCTGGGATAACATATTTAAGAAGGGCGGGGGGGGGGAAACTGCAGTGGAACAGCAGCCAGAAGAGTGTTCTGTCCAAAACTCCCTCATAAACCTGTTCATTCGCTAAGGAAAGAAGTGGTAGAAAATTAAGAGAGCACATTAGAACACTTCATTTCCTTGTACATATCATTGGTCAGTATATTCTCAATTTTAAGCACCTGGATACCATTTAAAACAGAAATATTCCTGGGAAAAAAAAAAAAAAGACCATGAAGCATACTTCCACCCTTATCCTTACCCTTAACATACTCTAAAGATTCTGTGTGTCTGTGCCATAAATTTTCCATGAAAGGAACTGCAGTATTCTTTTACCAAAATGTACTAAACTTCAGCTTTTTTGAGAATATCAATTCATTTCTGTATTGTTTTCATTTCTTTAAGGACCTATAGACATTGTTTTCTTTTTAGGAGCTATAGATGTTGAGTGATTGAACTGACTGACTGTAAGGAATTATTAAAAAAAATTTAGTTCCTCAATTTTCTCTTGTTGATATTTTTCAGTGAGGTTGAGTGCTACATTGCATAAGTATCAGATTACTTTCAAAGTTTCAAAAGCTATAGAGATATCTTCCAGTTTGTGTGTCTGAAAAGTGTAACTATTTTCCCCTTGTGCGAAAGTGTATATTCTCATTCTTTCATTTGTTAAAATAATTCCGTTTATGTGTGAGATCACTTCCTTTTCTATCTCCTGTATTAGGACTTAGATCTACCATGTCACCCTTGTGACACTAGGCTTGAACTTCCCAGGTCTCTGACAAAGCATTTTTTGTGACAGGCAAAGGCTTCTGTCAGTACTCCATCAATGCGTTTTGTCAAAGGGTAAAAACATACCTGATTTGAAAAACTTTCAATTTACCTTTGCATTCGTGGGAAACAGAAATAAGATTTAACACACAGGAGGGTCTACAGGTTTCATCAGTAGTTTGTTGATTGTTTTTCAGACACATAGTACTGCAGTGTCTGGGTGCCAACATAAATTACTAAATAAATAACTTCTAATGCTTTAGTCTGCATGTTAGTATAAAAGAAAACTGCGCACCTTTCCCAAAAGACATATCAGCTGCGGGGTGCTTGACAGCAAGTGAAACAGATTATATGCAAATCTGGAAATGTGATACTCTGGATTTAATCCTCTTTTGTTTGTGGTATGCAGCTGCAGTTTTAGGCAATATGATGAAGCAAATGGGCCACGCCAGATTTGATAACAACAATAAAATATTTGAAAAATATTTATGATAAATTATTCAAATGTTCTTCTCCCATCAAATGTTCAGAACATTAACATATTTCAAATGCTAAATAGTTGCAAGTGCTTGGGATGTTAAATCATTCATTAAAGGAAGTGAGTGAGGTCATCTGAATGTTATTAATTATGGGATGGATATAGTAACATGCATCTTCAGATGACTATTCTTCAGTTATTGGCCATAACCCCGAGTAGGGATGAGCACCTTGAACTCATGCAGTTTACTGAAAGCTGAAGCACATCAAGTAACCATGACTCCAAGAGCTGTTTGCAGGAAAAAAGTCTGTTCTGGTTAGACAACATGTTTTCTCTAGACTTGCATGCACAAGGGCCTGGCCAGTATTGCTTGCCAGAATGTCAGAAATATGGAAATAAACTCAATTGCAACATTTTCCACATTTAACAATTGAAATACCTTGCAGTCTTATCATAAAGTAATGTTTACATATGGCTCAAGAAAGACAAAACAATTGCTACATATAAAAAGTCTTGTTTCTCAGGATGCCATGCTGTAAAAGATGTGTGACCAAGCCATGTGCTGTGGGTCAGACAAGGTCGACCCTCACATGGAGGTTTACATTCTGCCTTTCTGTTCCAGAACTTGCATCCTGCCCATAGACTGGGCTAAGCCACTGGGAAACAGTTACAAATGAAGCCTGCTAAGGTTTCTCTATCTATCCAATGCCCAGCATAGGAGGTTCAACTCCTTCCACACTGGCACTCATTCCACCAGCTTACAGTGCAAAGCCATCCACCTGCACAGGCAGGGGGAAGATCCGACCCAAAAGGAACAGCTGCCGTGATCTCTCAACATTTTGGTCTGTTCCTGCTCCTCCCTAAGTTTTAACCACAGGGAAGAGGAGTGAGCTTTCCAGCTCTCTAGAAAAGTTTCCTCGGGTGGAGGTTGAAATCTGAGATAGATGGTCTCTTTCTGATGGAAGCTTACATGTTGAAAAGTCACATGAGCTTTCTCCTTCTCTGACTTTTCCATCTCTTTCTATCTGGTACTATACTTGCTTTCAATACTTACAACAGGACTGTCAGCCTTTTACTTGTGTGAAGGAGGGACTGTGTGTTTCTTTTTACTCCCTTTCTCCATTTACTTATTCCTTTGTCTCAGACTTGTTACTCAGTTGGGCTGTGAGTTTCTGCTGTTGTTTCCTCCTACAGGAACCTGTAGGACTGCAGACTGCAGTGAAATGGGAGAACCCCTCCACCCCCACCAAAAAAACACTCCTCAGAGGTATTATTTTTCAAATTTCAAGATTTTTCAGGCAGTTTGGTAATTTCAGACTCAATGACATACTGACGCTAGATATAAACTAGTGAATCCATCCCTCCTCTTTCAGGTACATAAGTCAGTTCATAGAAATCACTTCCTCCGTTCTTGTTGTTGTTGTTAGAGGATTCTCAAGTTAAAATCTGTGATTTTTCCAGTGGCTCACAACCCACTCTTTGCACGTGTTGTTAGTCATATGGTGGAGAAGGACCCTGAAAGGCTCTGAAATGTTCCTGAAAGGCCCTCAAGGGCCAGGTGGCCCACCTTCATGAGTGGCTGGGTATCAATTCTGCTGACAGAATCATAGAATAGTTTGATATACATGCATGACAGTCTGATATATGTGCGTGAGCCAGCAAGAGCATAGAGCTCAGCTTGGACTGTAAGAAACACTTTGAGCAGAAATTTGGGTGGCTGGCTCACACTGACCATCCAGCTGCTCTACACTGTACTGTCATGTTTATTCCTGTAAATAATGTAAAGCTAGTTGAGGAAACATAAGCTGCAACCACTGCAATATAGGTATAACCACAAAAGGTAGCAATCTTCATAAAATTCATATCATTAAGAAAAAAAAAATCCACACTCCTCACTCTAACAGGTAAGAGTAGATTGCATAGGAGTACCAGCTTCTCTTTAATGTAGCAATAGACAGTGTGTTGGCAACATCATGCTATTAACATTGTTCTAAGTATGTATCGTAAATAAGAACTCTCATAACTCACTGGCAGCATGACAATATTCTGGAATGAGAATGCACATGCAAAATGGACCAAAAGTTGGGTTTTTCAAAGGCGCCATTCAAAAATTAAATAATTAAGATACAGTAATTATCATAAATACTTCAAGTGTGTTCAATAGAAAACAAACTAGTGGTATAGCAACACTTTCCTTCACAACAATACTATGAAAAGTTTAAGTGTTCACTTCAGTATTCATTAAAATTGTATGTAAATATTTACGCGTCACTTAAGGAAAATCCTGTATAGGGGTGAAATCCAGCATTGATGAAGATCAAGAAGATGCTTTGCTTTTTTCTTTTCTTTTTCCAAACATACAGGAATCCAAAGACACATGGAGGTGACATTTCCTGAGCTGTATGCCACAGAAAAGAATCCAGCAGTCAAATGTAGAAACCAAACGTGAAATTTCTCCCACAGATGAAAGAATGGAAAAATAACAGAACCATATGAGCATCTTTTGTGGCAGTCAGGGGAAGGGCAGGGAGGTAGGGGAAATACTCTTCGTGTTGGTTTCACTCAAAACTGATTTTCAGGCCCAAGACTGGTGAGATTTGATCTTGTGGAGCTGTGACACTCAGTATGAGTATAATGATGTGTTTCATAATATTAGCAGTATAATGAACAAAATGTAGTAAAGTTTAAGTGACAAATCAAAACCCATATGCCAAAAAGCACACAGTACAGTGGAACACACTTAAGGAAATAGTCCTTACTGGGATAGGAAAATATAATACTTCACAAAAGGGCTGCAGAGAGAAGAACTATACCTGACATAACCAAGAGCATATAAATAATTCCTTGAAATAGTAGTTTTGTTCTCTCATACTTTTTAAGGATTTATTGTGACATTTCGGAATTATTTTTTTTCTAAACAATTTTTTTATAAATGTCAAGATATCAACTCATAGTCCCTATTCGGGAAGAAAGTAGTGTTGAAATGGTTTAAAATAGCTTAGAACCTTATGACTGTTCATAAATTCAAGGAAAGTCACATGAAGTCCAATATCACTCTGATTAGTAAAGACGGTAAACTGGAGCAGTGTCTAACTTCACTTAATGAATCAGTCCGGACAGTGAAAGAAAGTGCTCAGCCCATCTTCACAGTCTAGATAAGTCTCTTGATGGTGGCTATGTAAAACTGGAAAGATCCGCTGTATTGAATCAAAACCTTGTACTGATGCATACATTGATAAGACAGGCAATGGGGCAACAGGGCTGGGGGTTTTGTCTTGCACTTTTATTAAGAGGTTGAATAAAAACTCTTGGATATATCTGGCAATATTGAAATAACTTCCAGTTTTATTTCAGCAGGAAAATTTCCAAAGGAAGCGTCATATAGTAGTCAGAATACAGGAGCCAGCACACTTAAATTCTGTTCTTGTGTTGAGGACACCTGACACAGGCCAACCTTTCCTGATTTTTAAAAAATTTGCCAACACATAATACAACTCCAGAGGAATCCAGTACAGCTATCTTATTTTTTGCTGCCTGCTCATTTCTCACTGGTTTGGAAACATGTAGCCTATTCTTTTTTATGCAGCTGTTGCGGGGCAGTCTGCTCCTAACTTTTGCCTTGAGCTTTGGTTCATCTGTCCAGTGGTATGGGTAATGAAATAAGGTAATCAAAGAGTAACTAATATTTATGGAGTACTCCAAAATGCTTTGTATGAAAGTTGCAAAGACCCTCTGACATAAGTAAAACAAGATTGTCGTGGAGAAAATTTTGGCAGTAGTGTACAGGCAGCTGATGACATCTTTACTTTGTCTGAGTTGAAGTACTTAATGAAAAACTTCCAATGAAATTCGGGCAACACTTCATGGTATCTTCCAAACTACCCTCATTGTTCACTTGAGAAAAATCATGATCCTCTGACCAGAAACTCAGGTCATCTACAAGTGAGCGAAGAACATTGGAAGCTGAACCTGATACAGATATAGGATCTGAATTGTAGCAGTATAGCTGAGCATACAGTGAAGCTGTATTCTGTTTTAGGTAGTCCTGCAAGGAGCAAGGAGTTGCACTCCATGATCCTTATAGGTCCCTTCCAACTTGAGATATTCTATGATTCTATGTTTCTATGAAGCTGGAATGGTAAAAAACTTCACAAATTCTCAAACACTAAGAAAAGACTATTGTTTTGAAGATGGATGGATATTTTCATTTGCCTTAATTTTATAATAGGTTAGGTCCCCCTAAAAGGAGATACCTAATTCAGTAGCCCTCTCACTTAATGTGGAGATGAAATGAAGCCCCTGGGCCCACAGGCAGTCAGTGTGGATAGAGGTCACAGGTGCAGGTGGTAGGGCCATGAGGCCCATTAGTGCCCTCAGGGTCCTCACAAAAAATGTATCTTATTCAGACTCATAATATTAATTTCACTATAAAATTTATTAAAGGACCAAACGGAAAGAAAAAGAAGCAGAGATTCCCTCAACATTACCACTGTTGCACAGAGTCACCCAAGGCTTCTGAAATCCAGACAGATTCAGATTTGGATGGCCTCCACAACCAAGCAGTTGCTCACTTGTTTTCTATGGCCAAACTGTTTCTACAAACCTTTAATGAACTTTGCTTTTTCTGCTACAGAACATTCGCTAACATTTTTCAGGCACTGTTTATAGAATCCTTTAAAGGTCAAGTGTGATTCTGCTGAATTGCCTCGTGTTATCATGTGATATTGATCACAGGATATTAACTTTAATTTTGGTTAGTTTCTTTTGTATGAATGCAAGGGGCATGAGAGTACTGAACTATTTTCTTGTTTTCTCTCTTGAGAGTGAGGTTTTCTTTGGTAGGTATATTGGATAGAAATTCCTGGAGGAAAACCCTGTGCAAGACCCCACCTCTGTTAGATTCCAGCAGGCATCAATCTAGTACTATATTGCCTTCATTGGTTTCCCTGGTTCCCGGTAACTGGCTCATTATTTTACATTTTGGCACACAACTACAGACTGGAACATTTCTTTGAGATAACCCTTGCACCAGAGTTGAAGGAAAGTCTCTGTATTCCTGGCAGAGGTCTAAACACTCCAGTAATTCCCTGAAGTACTGAAACACCCATTTAGTATGACTTTAGGTATTGGGTCACATAAACATGATAACTCAGTTTACAAGGGAAAACGTTTCTCTCTGAACTCGGAGATCTGTTATCACATCACCCAGATACTCTGACCCACTTCCTGTTCCAGCAAACCAACTCAAAACGTCATTAGTTAATCAAACATGAATCTTACTTCAAAACTTGAAACTATTTCACAACAGAATTTGATTAGAGGAGAAATTGAATTGCTTAAAATCTCTTTTTTCTTTTTAAACTTCATGACAAGTGAATCTACATATTTCATGACCACTGATGTTAGATAGTATACACAAAAGATTTTCAGATTTTTTTTCTAGGTATTTTACAGCCAAAATCTAAAACCTCTTAGGGAATTAATGCTGTCAAATCCAAAGTACTGACTCATTCTCTAATACAAAATGAATAACAATTTATTGTGGACCTGATCTAGGTCCAAACNTCCATCGAATGGTCCATTTGTCAAATCCAAATACCATCTCATCAGGACAACTCCAGTTTGTACTTCAACACCATTACTGTATGGTCTGTTACACATTGAAAAAAAATGAAATCAGAAAGGATCAAGTCTTTTAGAAAAATAAACAAATTAAGAGTATGGTAAGAGCATGTGATAGCTGGTAATATCTTTGCTGCTTACTCATAACACAGAATATGAAAAGAACTGTAAGGAATACGACAGAAATCTTAGGAAAGCACAAGTAATATTTATAAACAGTCAGACCCAGAGGACTTTCTTTGAAGGCATGTTGGCTTCCATTTTTTTATGAATATAAACTGGGGTAACTATATGGACCTCCATATAGCAAGTTTACACTAGCAGATAAATTCATACATTGTCCAGATTTCTACTATAAACCAAACAAAATTGTCATGAAAAGAACACAAATCAGGTCCCTAACTTGAGTTATTACTTCTTGGCTAAAATTTTAAGACTTTTCTACTGGAAAGATTAGGAGTACTTCTATATATGCCAGAAACTTCTTGCATAACTTTAGTCTGTATTGTGGGCCAGAGGCTTTTCCCTTAGATAAAATCAATGCAGAACTGGATTGATGAAGAGTCAAAGTCAAGAAGTGGAAGGCACTGAAAGCACATGATAGTTTCCCACAGCACATTTCCCCAGTTCCTCAGAAACAGAAGATCTTCAGCCCTGTCAAACAACAATCAGCTACAGTAACAGAATTCTGTCAGCAGAGGAAACACCAGGAGCTCAGTTCCTGCAGACACTGAAATGGCGGCTAGCCCCAGGAAACAGCCAAGAAGGAAGGGAATTGCCTCACGCATATAGGCATGAACAGCTTAAACTTTGAATATCTGGCATTTCAATGAGCTGGCTAATGTCATAATTGAAGGAAAAAAAAAAAAACATAAGGCACACATCAGCAGGACAAAAGTGAATTGTCATGAGCAGCAGATAGCAAAGTTTGCAACTGTTTGAAAAATGCTGTCCAAGGCAAGGAACCAGGATCGTTATTAGTATGACAAGAGTTGCAACAAAGCTAGTGTATGTTAAAAGCAAATCAAGTTAGCACAACTGTTGTAAAACCATATAAAGACTGTTACCATGGATCTTTAGATATCATTCTTAGGGCATCCTTTTCACCCTACTGCATTTTTCCATTGTGATGAGATCTCCTCAGCTGCTGTTTTAATGGGGTTAAGGTTAAGCTTGCTTTCATCACTGATCTATAATTAGGATGGCTGTTATTCTATGGTTTCTGTAGAGCCATATGGTTATCTAATGCTAACAAGACCTGCAGTGCTTCAGATTCTGTATATTGCTTCCTGTCTGGCTTCTGGTTTGCTCATTTTCTGCAGCATTTCTTGGGTTGTCTATATAAGGAAGGAAAAGGAAATCAAAGTCTGTGTTTATTGTGCTTCCTGGAGATTAATATTCCCCTATGAATAGGTTTGAAAAGATTTCAGCCATGCTTGTCTTGTTTTTTCTGCAAAAGAATATACCCTAAGAGCTACAAGGAAAACTGTTCAGACTTGCTTCTGTGTATTTGTCAGAACACTATTTGTTTTATTTTACTGAGTTGCACCAAGGGAGTACCAGTTAACATTCCTCAACTGATACTGCCACTACAACAACAGAACTATTTTTTCTTCTTTTATTTCCCAATATTGTTTGTTTGTTTGTTTGTTTCTAGTACTATCCAGAAGGAGTTAGGTATCACAAAGGTGTAAAAGGAAAGACACTTCCTATATCCAAACGTGACAAGACAAACAAGAGGTAAGACAGGAGGTACAGAGTGGTCAAGGAGGTGGTAGGTCCCATCACGGTCATTCAGTGTTTAGTAACAAAGTAGTTTGGCTTTTGGAGAAAGGAACCTCACCACAGATTTTGACATTCTGTTCTCTGCCGAGGTTGGCAAGGCCTTGCACTGAGTGAACAGAGAGTTTCATACAGGGCTTTCTTCCCCCCAGAAAATACACAACTGTAGACATTTTATAATAAATTCTCTGTTTCTTAGAAATGAGCTTTTCTCATTTTGCTCTAATACTGTTTTACTTCCTGTTTCCTTTGGGTCCAGTTTTTATTGTTTCAGTGCAGCAGTTTCAGTGCCAATGTCAACATATAGACAGGAGCATTTCCAGTTTTATGACAGGTCTGACAGTCACGCTTCCAGTGCTTCTAGCTGGAAGCTGAACCAGTGGTCCAACCCAGATGTTTTTGCAATGAAAGCACTGATTGAAGAAAGAAAACAGACATCTTGGACATTAGCGGGAGCCTGGAAAGCAAACACCTCACATGAGAAATAACCCGGAAAATGACACCATTACAGGACACAAACTGATTCACGGTACCTCAGAGGAGGACGAACTGGCACTAATCATGCATAAGGTTAAACCATTCTGAATTTGGTAGCCATCTCAAATTCTGCAATGATGTTGAAGATTGGGTGGAATACAAAAACAAAAAGGGAAACAGGGCAATCTTATGTAGAAATTACCACAGCTAGAAAAACTTTTGTAGCACATTCGACTGGATGCACAGCTACATAAGTAGCCATCAATATCCTCATATAGATCTCATCAAGACCTCATTTCACTAACTACAATAAATAAGCTTCTAATTCATCACAAAAAAGAGAAATTTATAGGAAAGCATTAAAAAAGTTCTGTTTACCAGCTTTTCTCTGATTCTTTATACGTTCAGAGAATTTTCAAAGGAGAGTAACAGAATAGTTCCCACTACACTTCAGTCAACTATGACTTTGTATAGTCTCTTTCAAAAAAATCCCTCTTACAGCACAGAAGATACTCAGCTTCTTTGTTTCTCTTGTCCATATTTCTTGTATTTTTAGGGAGACTGATTAGAATAAGCATATAGGTGTGCAATCATTGTGCTCTACAGTACAGAGCTTCCCTCCATCACCACTCTTCCAAGTATATTGATTCAGATATCAATTTTAGGTACTCCACCTCCTACCCCACAGTGCAGTAACAAACAATACATTTATCTTTGCAAGCAGAGCAGTATTACTCTTTCAATTTTACAAATGGAGAACTCAGAAACAGAGGGATTAAAGTACATATCCACAACACAAGCTGAGATGCCCGGCTGTTGGCACTGCATTCTTTGAGGATTTAAGTTATCCAAGACCACACAGGAAGTCTTTCAGGACAGAAAGAAACTGAACTTGATCTTCTGAAGTCCAGAGTAGAATTTTTACCTTTCATCCATCTTCCATCCTAAGTCCCAACTTAAGAAGTTTTAATGAGAAGGCTCGGAAGTTTTAATGGTTATGTTAAGAGCTGCAAAACAAAGTAACACCAAATCCTCCATGTCACAAAGGGGACTTTCTCCACTAGACTACAGCAGATGGTATGTGAGAATTGTTTTGCCTCTAGAAAACACCATGGAGGCTGGATTTCATCTCCCTACATTTCATATAGAGAGACCACATAACAGATTTTCCAGCAGAAACGTATTTTTAACATGAAAAATCAAAAAGATAACATCCTAAAAATCAGTGTTTCCACATCAAAACACAGTAAGTTAAAATTAGATACCATTCTGTAGTGAACCACAGTGTTCTACCTCTTTATACAAGTTGAGTAGTTGAGAATATCAAGGTTGTTGATAACAAGGCCAATGAACAATAAGTAATCAAATGCTTGAACAGATTAACAAACAAGAATATAATGGAGCACATTTAGCAATAACCTGACAAATATACCACCCAACAGCATTTGCACTATGAAACAAGGAAAAATTCACAGTTTGAGTGGGCCTCTAATCCCTAATCAGCTTGCTGCTTGTGTAGCAGACCCCTTCACTGGCGATTAAAATGATGTAAATTATAGTATTGCTGCCACTAAATTTACCCTTACTTTAATTTGAAAAGAACAAGTTTTACTGTTTCTAAAAAGGTATTAAAAATCGTGCAAATTATTGAGCGCCATCTACTGTTTCATTAACTCTTAATAATGGAGCTGCATACTTGAATCCAGATTTTATTCAGCAGCTAAAGCAGAAATTCATATTTGGGGATCTATTTAAAAACGGCATTGTATGTTCTACAAAAATAAGTGCTCGTTTTTTTCAAGCATAGAATGAGTTTTACAAGTATTAAAAAGTAAAGCCATTAATTAGATAAAAATAATTAACACTTAAGTTTAGCATCAGAGTCAGTCTTTTCTTTATCCCAAATATTTTAGTAAGGAGATAATATAGATCCTTAATCCTTTTCATATCACTAAATAAATTGAAATATTGGTTACCAGCTACACTTGGGGAAAAAAGAAACAAAACAAAACAAACAAAACCCCAAACCACAACAAGCAAACCGACCCACCAGATGTTAAGCTGATAATGTTTGTATTCAAATGATTATGAATATCCAGGGATTTTTAATTTTTTTTAAAAGAGACCTTAGTCTAACCTTAGTTACCTAGGCATAGTGTGACATCAAATGTAGCTCAGGTAGGCTCCTACCTTCCTGAATAACTAATTTACAAGTAGTTATTCTTCAAGTTGTAGTGAATTTGCATAATGAAAGAGATTGTGCAAATGTCAAGACTGATGAACTGTGTGGATCAATTGTCCATGCTCTCTTGCATCTGTAGTTTCCTTTTTTGCATTCATGCTTGCAAATTGTCTGTAGAATTGCTGTCTCTACTTATGAAGTGAGGAGGAACACAGGAGGAAAAAAAATTAAACAAAACAAATGCCACTAGGCTTACTGGACATTCAGGTTGTCATTTGCCTGCCTATTCTAACAGCTCAGTATCACTTTGATGATCTACATAGCCAGAAAACAATCTCTGGTAGGCAGCATTCACTGCTCTGCACTCCTTGGCTTACTAGTGAATAAATCCTTGGAAATTATGTGTTAAAAAAAAAAATAATTAAAAGTTATACTGTATCCTAGAAATATCACATGCTTTCACTGCTTTTCATCTCTCAGTTCAGCGCAGTTTTCATCTTCTGCCCTAAAGTTGAGACATTTACTCAGAGCTAATAGTCTTAGTTCTGAGTCAATAAAGAGAGCTGGGCACTTCTAAAAGGTAGCCTACCTCATACTAAGAAAGGTGGTAAAGAGACACCAAATTTTGTGTATAATTTTTTTTTAATTGTGTAAATTCACAAACACTATATTCAGATACCTTTGGGTATCTTTAAGAACATAGGTGGGGTATTAGCCACAACTGTCATCCTTCTAGGCAATTCTCCTTGGAACAGACTGTCAACGAAAAGGCATGTTGTCTCAAGCTCTAGTGGTCTATCACTTAGAGCCAATGGGGTGAGGAGCAACAACTGATACGACAAAATATCTAGCTCCCCTGTCCAGCTGTAAGGATGAGCATGGGTCTTAGAAATGGTGAAATCCATCATCAGAGCAGTGCTCTCGGGCTCCCATGGAGAGCTCTTCTGAACAGGGTCAGCCTCTTCCTGTTCCAGACTTCAGTTGTTCTGAGGCAGCTTAGGTGTCTTTAGATGGCACCATATTGCAAAGTGTAAACAGCCTAAGATAAATACACTGACATGAAGGGGACTCAGGAGAAGACTGAAAGGAAAGAAGTTAAAATCTTTCCTTGAGAAGGAAAACTGGTGTCTGACTCCTTAGTTCTTTCCACACATCCTCACCCAGGAAGTTTCTCCACAGCAGTTTTGCAGGGAAGAGTCTGCATACACCCATACTCTACAAGGGAGCACAGTGTGGGTATGGTAAGACCTGCAAAGGTCACACAGGTGATACAGCAGTGGCAGTGGGGCATGGCTGAGAGGCAGTCTTTGTCAGCTCAAAACCCACTAACCTATACAGGTTAACAGCACTACTTCACAACTGGTGGTGGTGCTAGTTTACATCCCTCTGCGTTATGGTCCATTCATTGCATATGATGGCCACTCAGTCTTGCAGTCTCATAGCATCCCAGTCTGTCCCTCACTTTTGAGAAGCCCTAGATGGGAAGTGCAGAGGTTTACCAGACTGTCACGTTCTGAGAAGGGAAATAGCAGAGTTTGTGTTACCCTGTAATCTCTAACACTTCATTTCAAGGCATAACACAAGTGCCAATATTCAAGCTGAGCTTTCAACTGTAACTGTGAATTTGGACTTCAAGCTGCGTAATTTTTCAACCATCACTTTGCATGAATACAAGTGTTATGTATGAAATAGAAAGCACACTGAATGCAGTATTACCATCCCCAAGCCTTAAGTGTTCATTAGTCAGACCTCCCATGAGCTATGACTAATCTAGAAACTAATGTTTTTTTCTTTTATACATACAAGTAATTTGTTTTTTCCATCTACCTTTTGAATTATCAGGAGATCAATCAGGACACAGCATGTTCCTGCCTTTGGCTTTTGCACTGGGCAGAAAATTCCCAGAGGGGTTCTGCACTGGCTGAGATCCCAGACAGCTGGGACCTGAGAGGCTCCAAAGACTCGGTAAGGGTAATTTGAACTTCCATTCTGACCTCCTGATCTTTCAGCTTTGCCTAGCCAGATGGCTTAGATGTGGACAGGTAAGAAAAGAGGTCTTTAACAGCTGGGAGCTATTATAATTCCAGGGCATCACGAGACATAATGATGGCTACTGGCCAGTAATGTTTCGGGCTGTGAAAGGCAAGACTAACTGGGGTGTAGGAGGAAGGCCACTACAACTCCTGAATGCTACATGGGCATCTTCACAGTCTCGGCAGTTGCCACATAAAGAATGAACCACAGTGGGATCTGGAGAACCATTTCAAATTCCAAAACCTCAGTGGAGGCTATCTGACTCTTCAAACCAGCCTGCTGATTTCCTGCATTAGCCTATCCAATTAAAAGTATCAAGCTTGCTACTGTCACCACTTGAAATTTTTTGGAAGTTTAAGAGACTACAGATGATAGATTTCCCTAAAAATCCACAAAAAGCAGAACGTTTTTTGTGAGAGACATTGAAGACATCAGAGAATCCTACTCTGAATTGAGACGTTTTGATAGAAGAAACAAATGTCTGTATTCTCTACACAACTCATTCACACGCACCAGATATTTCTGACATTGAAGGTAGCATTCCAAAACCCAGAACATGTCAAAGAGAAGACATGTAGCCTTTCTCCATACATCTGGATGGAGAATAAAAGCTGTTCCCATACTACTGGGCAACCCTTACTCTTCAGGTTTATGCTGAACAGCTATTACTTACAAGGGAATTTACTACCACTAATAATGTTAGCACACAGTCAAATACATAATTATAAACATATAATCCCTATTTGTGGACATGCTTAGTTTAAAATAAGAATGCTTTTTCCTATTTAAATTCCTGGAAACACAGTGTAAGAGAAACCTCAAAACAGTACTTTATACTGATACAGAGCCCAGCTGTTTCACTATGTACCAAATCTCCATGTAGATAAAGATTCAATCCTAGGGATAGTCCAAACAATAGAGACAATGTTTTACTGAATACAGATTTACCTCAAAAGCCAGGCAAATAACACCCGCATTTTGTCCATGATGCTAAATTATTAGATGAACGGTAACACCCTCAAGCCAATGTAGTTGCTCCAAGCAGTGCATTGTTAGACATCTCTCGAACAACCTCAGTCATGGAACCATTTGCTAGACAACACAGTGTCCTGAAATGTAATAGTATCATAGACGCATAGAATCGTAGAATCATAGAATAATTTGGATTGGAAGGGACCTTTAAAGGCCATCTAGTCCAATCCCCCTGCAATGAGGAGGGACATCTTCCACTAGATCAGGGTGCTCAGAGCCCCGTGCAACCTGACCTTGAACTCTTCCAGGGATGGGGCATCTACCACCTCTCTGGGCAACCTGTGCCAGCATTTCCCCATCCTCAGCATAAAAAAATGTCTTCCTTATACCTAGTCTAAATCTTCCCTCTTTTAGTTTAAAACCATTATGCCTTGTCCTGTTGCAACAGGCCCAGATAAAAAGTTTGTCCTTATCATTCTTACAAGCTCCCTCTAAGCACTGAGAAGCCACTGCATTTCTTACGTGGGTAGCTCATGCAGTTAACCTGAAGTAGTTTTCTGCTAGCGTTTATTCTCTGCCACTCCAGTCTATGAATCAGACTTCTGTCCCTTGCTATATTCATGCTGTCCTCTGTCTTGCTCATGTTCTAGGTTCTCACCTAATCCCTTTAACCTTAACTTTGTCTGAAAAGACACAAGGAAGGGGTTCAAAAAGGAAGTGTTCTATAAACCCTCCACAGATATTTCATTGTTTCACTAACAGCAGAGTTAAAACCTTATTATGATAAAGTATAGCCAGAATGTTCACACTAATGGTAGTACAAGTTTTGGGGGACAATCAGGGGTTTGGGTTTTTTAAGGAAATGGTTTATCCAAAATGTCCAATCTATTGAAACAATATTTGACTTTGTTATCAGTACATTTTATTAACGCTATAAATTTAAACTGAAATATCAGACTTTAAGATACTCAAAATTTGAAAGTTCTACTCTGAAGTTCCTTGGATTTACGACCTTGGTTGATGATGAAGTCAAATGTACTGTAATATATTTTACCCTGAATTTTAGTCTCAATTCTAAGCCAGCTTTTCAATCTGCACCTTCCCTTCCTGTCTCTCAGATTCTCCCTGAAAGCTTATAGAAATAAAACATTTAAAGATCAGAGGTCATCTTCTTCCATATCTTCTATGTGAAGAACACACACCCACACAATTTCAATAGTAGGGATGTTATTTAAATAAAGCTTTCTCCAGAAGTTAAAGGTAAATGGATATGAATGTAAATAATGTTTACTGATACAAACTTGAACAATGGACTAAGGAAATAACCTTGAAAGCAAAACAACCATAGAAAAAATTGCTATGGTGAGCATTTGTTCCCAGTGACAAGCTTTCATACCAGTTAGGTATATTCATATTCAGCTAGGTACCTTATATATTTTCTGTGATTTGTATTATGACTTTCTCCCCTAGTTCATGTTTTGTTTCATGGTCTCTTTGATTTCCATCCTTTCCACTGTGACAAAAGAACTTTTACATTACTGTATTGTTTTGCAGCTAATATATTAATCCATGGTGCCTTTATTTGCATAAGTTTAATCAAATCCAAGAATGACAATGAAGCAGCAGGAGGCTTAAGACATTAAAAACTGGCACACAGAGGATCCCCTTAGTATGAAACCAGCTTCCTGGCTAGGAGCAAAACAATTGATAGATTATTTTTTGTTTTCTGTCAGAATTCTTTTTCCCATTCAAGGCAATGTTTCTTCCATAAGGATTTCAATTCCAGTACATTCCTGGTGGAGCTATCCAACTTCCATATGGCAGCAACAGAGAAAGTATTAAGGAAGCATTTGTAAAGTGCTATAGTTACAGGGTAAAATATTTCCACCACTAGCACGCATTGCCTTAAGTGCTGTTCAGTTTTAGTTGATGAAACTGCAGCTTTTGACAAACAGTAAATATTCTTAGGAATATTGTTTTGTGTGCTGCCACACAGAAATACCCAAAATGTTGAAGTATGTCCCAATATTTGAGCTGCATGTAGAAACGACATCTGTTAATATTCTAAATTGTAGGGTTTGCTGTTGTTTAAACATCTTCTAAATTAGGACAGCTAGTTAAAGATATAATGTCTATTCCAAAACACCTAAAAATGTTGTGTGTTTTATACACATGGCCACACATGCACATACAAAAGCACACACAAAATGGGATAATATAGTCAAGCTACCATTAGCCATAAATAATATTTGTGCACTTCCTATCACAAAAGACATCATACACGTCCTATCACAAAAGTCATTAAACACATGAAATAACTTAGGCAAAATCTACAAAGTAATCCAAAGCACACCTGCCAACATGGCATTTTCTCATAACAGAAATCTAGGATGGTACTTTATGTTTAATATTTTATGTAAGAGGTGCTAGAAAGAAAAAAAGAAGAAAAAAAAAAGTTTCCCCTCTTATTGGGGATATCTCATTCATTCATGCAGACTTTTCTGCACAGACAAAACATTCTGTGAGTGCCTAGTCCTCCTGCATCAAGCACTCAGCCATGGACCAGCACTCTCCCAGGCTGGACCGATGGCCCAGAGGGCAGTCGCATGGTAGAACGTGACCGACTGGGACGGCTTTGCCCAACTTGGTTGCTGCAGTAAAAGATGCTCAGAAACCACCACTCTAGGGTGGGATAAAACTGGGGTCCCACCTGGTACTGAGCCTAATCGCTTCCTGGAGAAGGCGCATTTCCCTTCCCTGAGCCCTGTGGGGCAGAAGGAAGCACAGGGCCACCCTGTGTGTCTGCCTGGCATGACCCAGCCTGCAGCTCAGGTGCGAGGAGACCCCCGGGACGGCTCCATCCTGCCTGTGGCAGCCCTGCTGTATTGCTGGGGTCACCCCTCAGACAGCTGCCATCGTGTTCGGGAGGGATCCTGTCCCTGACCCCAAGCAGACTCCGAGGGGACCTACCGCACGGCCTCGGTCAGGCCTGGCGCTGCTGGGGGGCCCTGGATGTGCAGGTACTCCTGGTCAGGTGGCTGAGGAAAGGGAAACAAACACATTTAGCCCACAGCTGAAGCACAAGCATTTAAAAACTAAAACAGTTCGTGCATGCCTAAAGGCTGCATCAGTCAGTTTCTAGACCTAAGCCAACATGGCTTAAATTAAAACCTGAAGAAACCCCCAAACGTACCCTTGAGAAGGCAAGGGAGCAGCAATGGCTGTAGGCTCCTCACAGGGAGGAGCTGGGAGCCGTGGGGTTGTCCTTCGCCAGGGCCCATCCCACCGCACCGGGAGGGAGCTGGGCAGGCAGGAGACCATGACCAGGCCATCAGGTAACTCCATGGTGATGGCTGGGCCAAGGCCCAGCTGGGACATGGGCCCGCAGGTGTGCTCAGCTCAGCAGAGCCCATGGCCAGGCCCCGGCTGTGGGGAGCTGGAGCCCGGCCCTACTGCGGTGTCACTGGGGAGGGGGCTGATGGCCCCAGGGGGGTGCTAAAATGGGGTCCTGGGCCCTGGGCAGGGTGGAGGAGCCCCAGGGGGATGACAGGGATAGTCAGGGATGGCAGAGGAATGCTAAGACCAGGCACATGCTCAAACGTTTCTTCAAAGATGTGCGAGTTTCTGAGATCTGGGACAACAGGTATAAACATGGGCCATGTCAGTATTTTGAAACATGCTAAACTAAATCTTTCTCTCTAAGTAACACCTTGCTTTCCCTCTCCGGTCACGGTACACCTCTGGAGAGCAATACCTCACCTCAGCAGGGTCACAAGATAGCTTTAATCAATAGCAAGTAACAAATGGCTGAGCGATTTAATTCCAGGTGCTGTTGTTGATCAGGCTGACACCAAAAAGATGTTTTTTCAGAGGTTACAATTGTTCGAAGGTTGCAAATGTATTTGCACTTATAATGAAACAAGTACACTGCAAGGACACTTTTATGCTGAAATTTGTCTGACTGTGATACCAGTTGTTTCTCCATTCGGATCATTGTGACTGACAGCAAATTTTGAGGGGTGCAAAAACTGCTGTCTTTGTTTATTTGCATTTCAAATTTTACATTTTGTTTAAAAGTGACACAACAGGACAGCAAGGAAGAAGCTACTCTGTTTACTTCATCCCAGGTCAGATAGACCCTCTAGAGGGGGTCTACACCACAAGCGACTAAGCATGCTAAGGTGAGAGAAACTTCCCTGTTGGCAGACAGAAAAAGGCTGAGGGCAAGACTAGTAGTTTCTCTGAGGGGAACAGAGAGAAGACAAGCAGAAGGAAGCTCTCCCAGGGACCCAGACAGGTCTGTGTATAGTTTGCTGCAACCAAGGAAGTCAGAGAAAGTTGTTGAACTATGAAGTCAGACCAGAGGGGAAAAAAAAAATACACTCTACCAGGAGTAAGCAGAGCAGAGAAGGGATTTGTTTTCAAAATTTTTGTTTTAAACTTTTCCACTCAACAGATGCAATCTCTCTTTAGTGTAAGTCATTTCACCATTGAAGTTCAGATCCCTGTGTTTCATATCTTTTAATATACTTACTTTAAGCTAAAGCTGGAACAGGTTTCTGGCTATTGCCAAAGTCCTACACCAGGATACCAGACAACTGAATATTCAGCAAGCAAGACAAATATAATCTGTCTTGTAACAGATGAGCTTTGCTGAGTGCATAATACAGACAGGGAAAACTGAACAGTGACACATCATCTTGCTCACAGAATCTCACCAGTCTGTGTCCTGAGAGTCTTGGGCTCTTCAGAGGGCCGTGAAGAATCAGTTTCTTTAAGTCCAAAGTGTTAAGATGTTCAAAGTGATCATTGGACTTTTGTTCTTGTCATCTTTTGTATTTTTGGCTGTTCTTTATACAAATCACCTCCACTGACATCACTTGTCATGCTCTAGCAACTTCCGTATACTACAGTCTTTATGCACTTGCACCTCTGAATTAAGATTTGTGCTTTTATTTCAAAATTTCACCTTAGGGTATATAAAAAATGCATCTATTGGAGAGTCTAAAAAAAAAACCTCACCAAATAAAATGGGTAAATCAAATCATATATATGCAGTGTTTTTAACTAATTTTACATGTGCTGCTTAAGTCCAAGACTTTTATGTTTTTGCTAGTAGGTGCAACTGATTACTTCAGACTCCACTTCTTGACTCCATAAAAGTCATCCATCTGTGGCAAAACTTATTCTAGGGAGCCAAAATTATGCACCTGCATAGAGAATAGAAAATTTAACCCACTAAGTATGTCTTAGAACTTACTGGGCTATAAACCAAATAGCAATTACAAAATGACAAATGTGACGATAGGTGTGGCTGAAATTCAAAATAAGTGATGAGATTTTGAATACCATGATTCCCTTGGACCCCTAACACTTCCACAAGCTGCAAAATGATGTAGCTACTACACTTCTAAGCAAATAGAGCAATTTGTATTCAGAACTAGTTTAACATCAAAAATAGAAATCCTTTGGAAGCTTAAACGTTGACTGGCTTATGAATCTGTATGAATTAAAATATTTAAAGAATTTCATTGTGCGTAATAGAACAAGATTAAATAAAGGAGTTTGCCATTTTCAGGCACTTTAATAATACTGCTTACTTCTTATCTATTATTTTTGTTCACATAGCACCTGTAGGATGAGATTGTACTCAAAACAATTAAAATAGACTGGAATAGGACACTGAATCTCTCTGTTAATAAAGAATTCTTAAATTCTTCCCTAGCAAATGTCTGACAAAGTAGAGCAAAATATAAAACAACCCGACTTACTGAAGAGTTCTTCTGCAAAGGGGCTTCAGTCAGGTTTCATTTATTTTTCTAGCCATGTTTCTTCTCATCTGAAAGCTGAAAATGTGCCCAATTCTGCAGCTGCAGTCACAATAGTAAATACTTTTGTATAGAAGGACTCATTCTGCTGATCTGTAAGTGATGCATAGCACATATGTAATTTAATTCTCTTTGGTGGATTGTTAAATGATGAAATTGAACTCAAGAAATGTAGCCACAGAGGCACAAGCTTCATTTGCCTAATAAAAAAATGCATGTCTTTGATTTCCATCTTTGCTGTTTCCCGTCAGACGATCTATCAACTGTCCCTGTCCTCACTCAGAGATTCGTGTCTGTTAGCCAGACTATGGCAGGCTGAGATGCTTACATGCTCTAGTCACAGTCTTCAAGGCTACCTACAGATGCAGACTCTGTAGGAGAAATGGTAAGAAGAATCCAACCCTCCGCTTTATCTGTGGACCCAACAACTGTTGGACTGCCTAAAGAGTAGGAATTGAAATGATTCCTGTGTGACACCCTGATTTCTCTGACTCCCTGCTCCCGTGCAGCAGTTACAAGAACCAGAGAAAACTTGAAGCATATCTTCATTACACAGTCTGAGATGAGAAGGGTGTTACACTGTCCTTCTTTTGTCCAACACCAGGACTACTTTATAGACATATTGCATTGGCAAAATACTAGCAGCACAGACATAAGTTCTATCTGCCAAACCACATGCTTTAATCCATATGGCTTATTCTAGCCACAGAGAAGAGTAACAAGCTATGCAGAGCCAGCATGGATACAGCCAAAGTATGGATAAGAAAAATTTGCCAGACGTGCAATAATCACAGCATTATAAAAATCAGAAAATACACACTCTACAGCAGGAGATGTTAGTGGGGAATTGTAGACCTTCTAAACCCTTTGCTAAGTCTGCACAAATAACAAGTCAAATTTTGCCACCGCATTTTAACAAAGGGCTTTTGATGCCTAAACCATGTCAGTTAGGTGCCACCGTCCCTCTCTAGCTGTGTTAGCAGAGATCAGAAGAAAACTGAATGCTTATTATGCAAAACTCCTAGAATAGTGCAAAATTCCTTCAATAAACCATATTCAATCTTTAGCCAAAACATGGCTCGTACTGTTTCCAGTGTCCCCATGAATTATTTCAGAGATTTAAACTCTTGGATTTTATCATGTACCTTATGAAATTCATTGTTTTTACTCAGTCTTTAGTGCTGGATTCCCTCGAATGTCATATTTTCCAAGGTAAAACATGAATACCTGAAACCTAATGGCTATGCAACCTGAGAGTTAATTTACTAGGGATGTGTAAGGGAATTCTGTTTTCTCCTCCTCTTTTTTCTTAAAAAAAAATGAAGATATGTATAAGAGAAGAAATGTAATGAATTTCATTTTAGGGACCAACATTACTGAAAGTATCTTTTCAATGAAATAAAATTATATCATTACAAATTATTAAATTAGTTGAAATTTCAAAAGAAATCTTTCATTTCAAATGGTAAAAGTCAAGTGCTTCGAAAGCATTCCCTCTTCTTCTCCTGCTTCTTCTTAGGAAAGGATGCTAAATGTGAGGAGCAAAGGGCAAGAACTTAAGAAGATAAAACTGCAGGAGATGACCTGATCATTTAAGGTTAGTCCTTAAAAAGCAAACCTCAACTTTTCCTTACATTTCTCATTCAAAATGCAGAAAGGAAATGTCATTAAAATGTATGATTCCATCCTCCCCCAAACATTTGAGTCAATTTATGTGATTTGTCCTTTGTGAGTTTTCATAGAAAAAGAAAGGAAAAAAAAAACAAACTATTATTTCTTTTTTTTTTTGTCAAACAGCTATGCAACCCTAGGAAACAGTGTCTTCAACCTAAACAAGTATTACATCTCCCTTAGTGATAACACGCGAGGACAGGATGCAACCTGCCTTTCAGATCACCAGGTGAGCTGATCAAGAGCACCTTTTTTTTCCTTTGGTATCCCTGCTTCTTTCTTTCTGCCCCATTCCCTGAAAATATGGTGTAATAGGAACCCTTAGAAATTATCAGTTCTCTGAGCAGCAGGAGCAGCTCCTATAGGGCCCCTTAGCCTTCTGGATGTATGGCTTTGAGCCCAGTTTCAAAAACCGAAGGTGTTAACATAAGCCAAACTTTCAGAATTTTGCAGTTCATCCAGCACTCCTATGGCCTCATTAAACACTGTCCCCAAGTCCAAAAAGACATTCTTCCTTAACAAAAGAAAACAACAACAACAACAAACAGACCAAACAAAACAAAACAAAACAACCCTAACAAAACAAAACAAAACAAAAAACAACCACTGCCTAAAGTATCACATCAGTTCCTGCCAATGAATCTTTTTCAAGAGAAGATGATGTTTGCCCTCTTGTATAGTCTGTTTTATTCTAGTAGATTTCAACAGAGATTTGCAGGGAGACTTCTTCAATGAAAGCTCAGCAAATTCAGTAGTCCAAATGGGATATACTTTCCAATTAAGGATTAGCATACTTAACATGAGGTTGTCGATTTCAATTGGCATGACTCAAACTGAAATGTCAACCCACTTGCCATCTGGTTTATACATATCCGGTCTGGAAAGCAGCAGTGAAACAGCTGAAGGACTGCTACCATAGAAACAGTACACATTCAGTAAACCTTACCTAGAGATCTTTTAAATTCTTACAGAGTATTGTACCAGTAACCTTGTAGTTTGGGTTTGCTTCTTTGGACAGAGGCAAGTTTAGAGAAGATTTAAACTGAAATGCAGCACATTCAGGCAACTAAGCTCTAGAAGAAAGAGAATGATTTTTCCAGGGCCTGAAATAAAAGCATTCTAATGAGTCCAGAGGCAAAAAATTAGTACATTAGTCATATATTTTAATTTGTTACAAAGCTTAAACAGGCCAAGAGAATCTGTTAGACTGTTTTAAAGGGGGAAGTCAACCTTCATTAAGCACTATTTCATATGCATTCCATTTAAATACAGTACAAGAATAATTTGTGAAAAAGAATTGCCAATGTTTCTATCAAGAAAGGACTTTTGTATGTGTTGCAATACATTGCATAGATCACAATGCACTAACGTGGGCCAAAACCTGTCATTAACTCATTTTGCTGAACAGGACTGGCTAGAGCCTCACTGTTGACCCATGCAATGTCCAGCACCCAGAATGACCAATGCTTTGAAGAGATGTTAAGAATTAAAGGGTATCAAAGAAATTAAGATTGGAAGGTAAGTATTGATATATTTTAGATACTGGGGAATGAGGAAGGAAGAAAAGGAGTTGGATGCCTTTCAGATAAGAACACAGACTTTATCCAAACTAAGTGTTCTGCTGTGCAGTACTGGAGCAGAGAAAATGTGCACAGCCATTCCTACTGAGCTACAGTGCCCTCCAGCACACATGAAGAATTGCTGCAGCTAAAACAAAGCAAGCAATTTTTGTTTTTTGAGAGAGAATTCTGTCCATTGTTATCATAGGTGTCAAATTCTGAGACAACTTAGCATTCATCTTGTGATGACAAAATGTGGAGTTGGGAGGGATAAAAGCAAGGAAATGTACACAAACAGAGGGGGTTCTTCAACCTTGAATCAGAACCTTCCAATCCACTCCTGACCCATTTACAAGCAAAATTCAGTTTCCAAAACTCCTATCTCCTAGCACAGTGTTACATGTGATCACACGTTTTCCTGTTTGTTCTATGAGTTATTCATTCCTTCTGTATTTAGGGATCACAGTAATCTTTCAACCATACAGCACTAAGAATCGTGTGCAATTAACCAGGCCAACACCAATCCTGGCAAATCATCATTTTTCAGATGGGCTTCATGCTGAAGGGTTGAAGGCAAAGCAGGCACTCCTTACTCCCTGGCGTACTACTTCCTTTCTGGCAATCCATTTCTTGTTTCTCTTTTGACTTGATATTATCAACGATCTGAGAATAATATTCTAAGCTTAGTTTTGGAGGGTTAAAGTTTGATATGAGCTCTACTATTTTAAAGCCTTGATGACTTGAATTTACATCTCATTAATGTCACTTTTTGTGGATTAGTGCGATCAGTACACAGACTGAATCAGAAGTTGTCTTCTTTGGGTCAAGAATTTTACCACTATATCCAGAAAAAATTGGATGTCAGATGTATGGGGAGAAAAAAAAATTAACATTTAAACTTTAGGAACTCCAACATTATGGTGAGAGTATTCCCAAACAAAAACTTTATGTTTTATATTGTAGCAAAGATACTAGGGAATGAGAACATCTTATTTTATAAGATATCACAGTCCCCAAAGTCTTTAGTTTTCTCCCGAGTTTAAGGTATTAATGAACTAAGCAAGTAATTTTATGGATTGAAGGCTTCACTGGGATTCAGACAGAGAACAGATTATCAGTCACAGAAGACAGATGTTACAGAGCGAAATCCAATAGCCATAATTAAGACAGAATCATATCCTGGACATAAAATTCACAGCTAACATTGGAAAGAATAGACAGAAAGCACATTTTTCCTTGATAGGTGATTGTTAAGTGTTAACTAACAAAATTAATACCTAAATTTTTGGGTTGTACCGAACTGCACAAAACTCCACTGAAATCAATGAAGATTCATCACAAAGACCTCAGCCCTGCATTATTAGAATTAGCTGCAGTTACATTTTCAAGCAGGTGCAAGATCAGTCTGCAGGAGATCACAGAATGTATAAGAGAGACAGAAGTTGTTGGCTAAGACTGGAGAAGACAGTCTGGTCCCTTAACACTGGAAGTCAGAAACCAAATGCCTGAACTTTCTGAAATAAACTTCTACAAACTTTAAACACCTATTTGTCTTAGCTAAAACCTACAATAAACTAGCGTTCACAAACATTCTCAGAAAATTCCAGACAGCATGCACCAGCGGCATTGTTTCTGTCAAGTCAGCATCCTCAAACTGTATGGAACCAGATGGGTGCGGAAACTCCAGAATTAACAAACCTGGCAGTGATATTTTGAACTTCAGAGGGTAACTTAGAAGTCATAGCCAGAGGAAAACTGATTTTATCTGGAGAAGTTCTTCAGTCCTCCCAGGTCTGAAGTCTCACAAATTATCTATTTTTTCAAGACTCCAGTTTTTATGCAAGGTTTTTTTATTATAATTGATACAAAGCCAGCGACTTTTCCAGTTGTCGCTCGCCCTTCGGCCACAAGATAGCAGTGTTTTCCAATTCTTGCTGCTTGGAAACGTTCTTCAGCAAAGCCAAAGCAATTCCCGTTTGAGAACTGCTGGATCCTTTAGAGGGAATGGATATGGAAAGTGATGCTAATCATACATTACCTACCTTCCTGTAATACCCCAAATATGTTTTGGTATCTGTCATAGCAGGAGTTTATCATAGTTTATTGTAGCAGAGAAGCAGTTAAAAAGGAAAGCCTTTCAGTAAATACTACAAAAGTAACTTCAGAGAAACATGTTCACTATGAGAAATACTTCTGTCCTCTCCCATGTTCCTTCTGCTCTTTTTCAGTCTTATGTTCATGATTTCCCTGAAAAGTTCAGTCACAAAAGCTGGTTCAACAAAAGCTATTGAAATAAAAGCACCAGAAAGGTTTTGCTGTAACTGAGAGATCAAACTTATTAGTAAGTAGCCCATGTGCATTTCTAGTACAGGCACTGACTCAGGAAAGTAGGAAGATGATGTNAGATTTCTTTAGAGCTAGGAAAAAAAAAAAGTTTCATAAGAGAGACCTTTCAAATGCCTAGAAGCATCACATACACACTACTGTATGTGCCCACTGGACATTTATTCTGCTCAGTTCTTAGGGACCTAAATATGCAACTCCTTCCCATGTTGGGGTTGTGCTTTGGAGAAGCTGGTTACTACAATAGCGGGGTAGTCATACGGACTAACTTGAAGTACAGACTCTAAAGAACCAATTTAATATGTAATAAAGAAACACAGTTCCAAAGAGAAAAGTTAGAGCATCTGCTTTAAATTCACATCCCAGATTACCCTACAGAGAAGTATATCTTACTCTTCTTCCATCCACTATAAAAAAAAAACAAGAGTACAGTTATCTGACTGAGGCTAAGTGCATAAGCATAAGCAGCATAAACTCTTTCCTCCTCTTAGATCAAAACTGAAGAGCTTCAGTAATTGTGCGTGAATTTCTGGAAATCTTCTTATAGCTCTAGAGACCTGATTTTCAGGAGCAAGAAGTGCTTACAGCTGCCATACAAAATGTGCATACAAAGATGTCTGTTTACTCTGGAACTAGAAGCAGCAAAGCCCCTTCAATGGGCTTCCTCAGTATTTCCTTTTAAGGCTGTTCCCTTTGCATAAATTATTAAACATTTTCCTGACCGGGGACTGGAACCCGCAGGCTAAAATGTTCTTCACATCTCACACTGTCTGCTTTAATGAACGTTAAAGTATTGTGTACAAAATGGATAAGTACCTCACAGGAGAGACTTGAGGAGGTACACTGTTGACACCCTGTAGCCCAGTGACTATAACGCTTACGGGAGAAAGCACGTTCAAATTCACTTTCAGTTTATGCCTACTTTCTCAGACTCACGGAGATGCTAAATGAGGGTAATCAATATAACCTGTGTTAACTGTCCTTTTTTTTCTTACAAGTTTCTCTAACAAAATATTACCTTTTGGCAAATATAACATTTGACACAAAAGGAGATTCCAGCCTCTTCATTTAAATATGAAGAAGCATGCACCACAGAGCATGTGTGCTTTTGTTAGTCATGACCACTCAAACAAACAAATAGAAATGGTCTGATTTAAATAAAATAATTTCAGAGTAAATCTTCACATTATATTTAATGATCTGTACAGAATAATTTCTTTATCTATTCCTAAAATATATATTCCTGTAAGAGATAAAGAAATTCAGACATAGTGAAGCAAATACATATTAGAACTGCATATTACATAAAACCTTACTAAATATGGAAAAAAAAACCCACACAGTGAAAGGATGATTTCTACTCATTCCAAAACTGAACTCAGGCTGAAAGAAGAAAGGGGAGCTCAGATTTTCATTTGTAATGTTTATACATTGCTAAGGAAACCATATACAACAATCTTAAAGCACAGCATTTCCAAGATCAAGTTTATGATTACACAAATATATGTAAATATTTTGATACTTACAAAGCATTCTAAAATACTACTTTTTCTGTTTACACCATTGGATAGTTTCAATTTACAACAAAGAAATCCATTCATTGTGTAACCACATAAAAAGAAAAGTAACATTCCACAGGCATTTTCTTTCACATTTCTAGTTTAAGAGTCTTTTATTACATATCTGAAGACTTAAAATGTTAGTCGACCCTATTCTGCATTTGGAGAGGAAAAAGGCAGCACATGGAGAGTTAATCCTTTTTCCATCTGAGACACAAGTGACTGCATAATTAGTTACACCCCTGCTTTCACTTGTGCACGTGATTGGAAACAACTGGCTCTCCCATTTCACCAATGAAAGGCTTCCACATTAATTTATAATGCAAACAAGTATGTGTGAGAGTGTGTGTGAGAGCATGATCATTCATTCCTCCATGCTGGATTTGTTATACATGCAGTCTTTGCTCATAGATTTTTGTTCTTTGTCTCCTTTATTTTAATGGGTGTTCTTTACATTAAAATATATTTTAGCATTTGATTACTTTAATTTTAAATTGCAGCTTACAATTTTTAATTTTAGGTTAACAAAAGAAAAAAATCACCATTCAGAAATCTACTCAGGCTGTCATTTTTTGCCCAATTTTTTCTGTTGTGATTCCAAGCAGTTCCTAACAGCAAGCTAAAGAGACATCCAAGTGTAAGTCAACTACCGTAAGCAACAGCTTAATAATATTTTGAAGATGTAATTTCTTAAGTTAACAGCACAATGGCTTTTAAGCAGCTGCTGTCTTGAAACAGTTTCTTTGAAACAAATGCAAAATGCTGTACCTGGGAAAGTTACAAGCACAAAAGCAGCAAGAGACTCCAGGGAAGAAACAAACAATAAATGTTCTTTAGGTTCCTGCCATACAATAGTTGATCATTGTTTATAGTTATTTATTATTGTGTAAATGTCAGCTTTTTGGGAAGGACTGCAACTACCACAATAGAGCTAGATCTGTCATGGGGTACCATTATCCATTCTTAATAAACAACAACTGCTAAGCAAACTAAGCATGAACTCCCTCTCCACAGTTATATCAATCAAACTGACAGCAGATAGGTACGAGAAATTCTGCCTCTCTGTCTGCAGGGAAAGAGAACAGGTACTAATTTCCAAGTATCCCCTTACCTGATTTTTATCAGCAGCCATGGAATATTTAAAGGTATCCTTTGTTCCTCAAAAGTCACAAATTGTCACTGATCCCTGTAACAGACTTTCACTGATGACAATGCTTTACAGAGAAAGATGATACTGTATCTTTTTAGTTACTGCCGTGCACTTTTGCTTTTCTTTACTTCTTAAAGGCCAACTGCAGAGTATGCAGGAACTTTTTTTCTTCTACCGGTTCATTTTCTTTCTAATACCCTTTTAGTGTATTTCCATAAAAACCTTTGAAATCACATTCACTTTTACTCTTCTACTTCTTTATATCTAAAAGTTGTAGGTGATAAGTTATTATTACCTAATTCTCTCCTCTGGGTTCAGACCAGCAGTTCACCCTAAAACAATTTACTTTCTCTTTTGACATTGTATGTCCTACTACTATTCTTTCAGTAAAAGGCTTGCCTCCAGCAAAACGCAGAAGTCCTTCTCCTTTCCATTTCACAGTGGGTCTCCTTGGAATGACTATGTCAGTGGGCGTTATACATTACAATCCTAACCATCTAACTCTCTTGTCTTCTAGAGACTTGAGGCTCTTTGCTAAACGTTGTGGGTTCACCCCCGGGCTCATGCCCCTTAAAGCTAGGCATGGTAAGACTGAAGCAGTAGTTCTATAATGGAGAAGCTATGGGTGCATTTTGAATCACAGAATCATAGAATGGTTTAGATTGGAAAGGACCTTGAAGATCATCAAGTTCCAACCCCCCTGCCATAAGCAGGGACACCTCCCACTAGACCAGGTTGCCCAAGGCCACGTCCAGCCTGGCCTTGAACACCTCCAGGTATGGGGCCTCAACAACCTCTCTGCGCAACCTGTTCCAGTGCCTCACCACCCTCAAAGTGAAAAATTTCTTCCTAATGTTTAATCTAAACCTGCCCTCTTCCAGTTTAAAGCCATTCCCCCTCATCCTATCACCACATGCCCTAGTAAAAACATGAGCTTAAGGAGTTTCCACCACAGCACATCTTCTGTGTTGTGCCAGTAAAGCTGCTTGTAGGGCTGTTCTCTGAGTCAAAAAAATTGAATTAATCCATGCATGTGTATATATACTTATACACAGATATATAGAGATACTCGCGCATATACACACAATGATATGATAAAGAGAGACAGGTCTTCCTTAAAATAGCATTGCTTCCAAAGCTCTCATATCCCAAATAAAGGAACTACAGCCTGATCATCGCTATATCTTAAATCATTTAGGGTCATTCACAACATTCAGGCCACCAGACCTGTGGAGTCTTTGAAGCACAGTGTGGATCACACCTATCCCAAATTTAGACTGAAATCTAGAGTCTCAGAACTCTATGTTTAAAAATACACTCCTATGTATCACCTTATCTGAGAAATACTTCTTAGATAAATTAGACCTACTCCCATCCCTATTGAGCCAATATATACTCAAAATAACTCCACTGGGAAAGGGCTAATCTTGCAAACTTTAACAAGTGTTTAATTTATTTCTGAGAACAGTCCCACTGGAATCAATGGGAGTATTCATAGTAAAGTTAAATGCATGCAAAAAGCGCTTTACTCTGGAAAAACGGCATACCAAAGCAGTTTTTAAACCATTTTGCTTAATTCATGTTTAATCAGAGTGCTGTGGTTAAACTGTTTCTATGATTTTTCTAATAACCGCATGCATGGACAAGGCCCCTATTTTGTAACTTTTGATGTGTAACGCTCTGTCGCCGCACAATGGGGAAGCTTTCTGCAAGCATGTGGTCCAGCTGCTCAGAAAGCTTTTCCTGGGCTAGTTGTGCTATTCTCTTGTATTCCATTACATTATGCTGGCTCGGCCCAACTCATTTCTGTCAACATTAAAAGCCCAAAGAGATCCAGAGAAATGATATGCATTTGAGCAGGCAAAACGCTGAACCTTATGGAAGCCTCTTGCTGGAGGAAAAGCTGAGGTCCCAGCAAAACTATAATAGTTAATGCCACTAAAAATATTTCTTCCTTTTTCTTTTTAAGAAAACATTGCAGAGAAAAAATAATGGCCTTTCAAATGCGTTTATTTCCTCAAGAAATATTTTACAGCTCCCTCCATTATCAACAAATGCGGAACTGTTTTTGTCAGCCTGAGTTTATTGACAGTTTAACGCTCACACCAGTAACACTGTGAGTCACAGGTTTGAAATAATGTTCTTCTCCCTTTTTATCCTTTGAAAACTATGTTTTCAGAAAGCTTTCTTTTAAGTCAAGTGACAGAAATAAAAAGCAGCCTGGTGGCAATTTCCTTCCACTTTTAAGAGAAAAATGTTTTAGGAACTTGGGGGTTGTCTGCAACGCAGTGCTCAAACTACTGCCACAGCTGGGATGTGGCACGCCAAGATCAGCCGGCGCAGAGCCCGCTCCTGCCCCAATCTGAGGAGGCCCCAGGAAAATGCTTTGCCAGCAGCAGAAGCTGTGCTGGCAGGACAACCTGCTCCAGGCTGCTCCTGCCTGGGTGTGAGGAGCACCTGGGAGAAGTGGCTGGTCAGACTGTACATGTGTTAATCTGCCAATTCATAAATCAGTTTTAAGTCAAATGCCACAGGGGTGAGTCGTGGTGCTGTGAGGAAGAACTTCCTCTACCACAGGAATAAAGCTCAGTGGAAATACCAGATTTCAGTGGTCTGCTTCTTCCTGCAAGGTAGCTTAGCCATGTTCCACCAGTTTTAATCAAGGTGTCTCAGCAGCAGCAGCATCTCCAGTTGAAGGTGGATGGTTAGTCTGCACGTGCATGGTTGCCAAGGCTGAAGTCTAGGACTGGAAGCCTAAAGGCACAGGGACATTGTCTCTGCTCAGGCACACATACCAAAAAAATACAAATGTCCAGAGATTTTAGGTAGCAGTGTTGACGCAATAAATACTTTGCAGGAAAAAAAAAGAAATTAGTTTAGTTCTTTGCATATCTTTACAAATAATTGTCTTAATTTGCATTACATCTTGTAATCTTAAAATGGACAAAATACCTCCTCTGAAAAGTTGGTCTCAGCTTTGCAGAGCTTTTGTCCTCTTTCACTGTTCCCCACTTCTATCTTCCTATTATTGCAATGATATCAAGGTGGTGAAGTTGTATTTAACGTGCAGTCATGAAAAGTATATATCTTTCTCCTCTCTGTTATGAAAGTTTTAAAAAAAAAACCAAATAACAATTCTCAGTTTTTGTTGTTGCTCTATATTTCTCTTGCATTTTATACTGGAAAAGGATAGCATACAAAAAACTGAACAAAAATACTCAAGATAACAAAAATCTTTGCTTCATTAATATTCTGAATTTCTCTTTCCACAGCTGCAACAGAATTTTTAATCCCAGAGAGCTATTTCAGTACAAAGTGCAGTAATTAGCTCATAAATGATCAGAAACAGATCTGTGCCCGGTGTTTTAGCCTTTAAAATAGCGGGGAAGAAGTGAGGTTTTTAAATACCATTTTTGCAAGCCTGCTGAGGAAAGATTTTTTGCTTATTTTTAAGGGCAAATTTCCCTTACTGTGTGGTTTGTCTGTTTATGTTATTTTAAAAAGTTCAGGGGAATGCTAATGTGTGAAATAATCTTTACCAGGAAAGCAATTCCACTAAAATGTATATTTAAATTAGATCTGTTTACTATCTTTCACTCCCCTTCAATTGAAACCAGACCCTCAACTCAGCTCTGCTGTAATTTGAATTAAAAACAATTTAAAGTAACCTTTCCATATATTGAAGAATACTTCAAACAAGACATGCACACAAAGTGTGTTAAAAGAAAAATAAATCTGCAGCATTGAGCAAACAACTAGAAATTCCAGAATTAGATTAATCTGAAAAAAGCACTTCACCTCCCTTTTGAATAGGCATTAAGAGAGATTTTTAATTACTTGATCACATATTATTGCTCCATACTCTCAACACCTTCTTCAGCACACCATGCTGTGGGGACAAGAAGAGCGGGTCACTGTGTCTTTTTTTCTGCAAACTGGTCCAGTCTCTGATCCCACCCGGGCAGATAATTGATTCTCTCACTTACTCTCATTACAAATTCTCCTTCCAGTCTCACTAAGCTTCTTGCCCTCATCGCCTTCTCCCATCAGGTCTTTCATCTCAAATAGACAAAAATCAAGCAGCTACTCTGAACTGCTTGATAGCAGAATGAGACAGTAAGCTCCTAATTCTGATGTGTAGCCTCAGCTGATGATGCAGGATCAAAGCTTGATCCAATTTTGCAGTTTGACCATGTTGCCACGGTGTCCAGGTGATTTTTGGATGTGTCCGAAGACAATCTGCTCCAGTGTTTGAACCAGCTCAATGTGACAGGTTTTTTCTTCATACCTGATTAGAATTTTCCATGCTACAACTTATGTCCACAGGGACACGGAAGGCCTGAAAGCCAACTTTACCTGTAAAAATCAATGCCAGAAAGCATGGAGCACTTCAGCTTTTTTTCATGCCCTTTTTCACAAGGGTCCCCTGCTTTCCTTGGTCTTCCATTTGTTGCTGGTGTACTGTGGTGGGTTGACCGTGGCTGTCAGTCATCACATCCCTGATCGGTTCTTCTGATTCATGAGTAACTGGTCCATCAGAGCGCCGCCCCTATTCAGCTTGTCCACCAGCTCCATCAAAAATTGTCCTCAAAGCACCTCAGAAATCTCCTGGATTGCTTGCACCCTGCAGTGTTACTTTTACAGTAGGTGTCAGGATAGCTGAAGTCCCTTATGAAAACTAGGCCTTCTTCCAGTCCTTTAAACAAAGGTTCACTCACTTTCTCTTGATTTGGTATCTGTAGAAGATGACCAGCATGATATCCTCTTCATTGGTATTTGCTCTGATCCTGACAAATAAACTCCTGACCAGCCTGTCCATACAAAAGTTCTGTGCGTACATGCCCCTCCTTTATAAAATTTCATAGAATCATATCATAGAATGGTTTAGGTTGGAAGGGACCTTAAAGATCATCTAGTTCCAAACCCCCCTGCCGTGGGCAGGGACATCTTCCACTAGACCAGGTTACTCAAAGCCCCATCCAGCCTGGCCTTGAACACCTCCAGGGATGGCGCATCCACAACTTCCCTGGGCAACCTCTTCCAGTGTCTCACCACCCTCACAGTACATAATTTCTTCCTAATATCTAATCTAAATCTACTTTCTTTCAGTTTAAAGACATTACCCCTTGTCTTATCACTACACCTGTCCTTCTAGAGGGGATGAATGGGGAGATTTAAAAGGGAGATGTGGGGAATGACATCTCCTTCCTAAAGAGCCTGTGTCCATTCACTGCAGTGCTCCAGTGGGCTATCTCACCACATCTCTGTCATCACAGTAAGGTTCTGCACATCAGCATCTCATTCCTCCTGCTTGTTTTCCATGCTGCATGCATTCATGCACACTTGGGACGGGCCTCAAATCACACTATTTTCTCTGGAGAACTGGGAGAACCTCCCACTTACGCTATCTCCCACCCAGTTCTTGCTATCCTTTTCCCCACTTCTCTTCAGATTTTAGTCTCCATTCCCTAGCAGCCTCGTTAAAAGTTGTCCTCACAAGGTTAACAAGCCTGCTGGCAAAGGGGCTTTTGCAACTCTGTCAAATGAATCCCTTCTGTCCCCAGCAGTCCTCATTCCTACCTGCAACATCAGCTGTGCAGCAAGACGATTGCTCACAGGATGTGTTTGCTCTTGCTCAGGCAAGCCCTTTCTCTTGACTCTCAGGATCAAGGATAACATCACCTAGACTGTTATTACATTGCCCTGCTCAAGGTTTCCCTTGTCATTGGTGTCATTGGTGCCCACATGGCTGAGCAGAAAAGGACAATAACTCCAAGGGATGGAGAAAGTCCAGCAGTCTTTCTGCAACGTCTCAGACATGGACCCCAGGCAATCAGCAGATCTTCTAAAACAGAAAGTCCTGTTTCTCCTCAGAGTGCTGACCGGAACCCATTTTCTTATCTACAGGTCTACAACGGCAAATGAATTTTACGTAGGCTATCACACAGTCATCAAACGTACTGAAATTGTTGAAAACAAGTGCCAGTTAGTGTAAACTCGTGCTGGGTTTCAGCTGATGGTTAGGAGATGAAAATTACCATGGGCTCCAGTTTCTGTATCTTTCCTTTTACAGAGAGGTACTCACCAACTCATGATGCAGTGGTAGGTAACTGCAAACAAGGGCGGCTAGAATAATCCAGGAGTCATGTCTAAAGCAAAGTTAATCAGCCATCATTTCCCTTTTTTGCTGACTGGGAAAGTACAATCTTTGTAAACAGCCCTGATTTCACCTCATTGAAGATTTCCCCATGTCAGACAATCAGACAAACTGTTATAATCATCCTTTACACTACCTTGCAGAAGCTGGTTTAAAGCTGCCAATATGTAGACTTCCAACATCCAGGAAGTCTCTCACTGGGTTTTTTTTTGATCAATAGAAGCGATGACAGCATGTCAATGTCTGACAGTGACCTCACTCTCACTCATTAACCAAAAGAAGATTTGTTTCTTAATGCATTTGCAGGAATTTGATGGAGTAAGATATTTAAAGAAAATTATTTCAATAATATAACTATATATTGTAATAGAAAATTAAAGAAATACCATAACAAAAGTAAAAGATCATATGCTGTTTTAACAGCATGCTTAAAAGCCATACCAGGGAGATGGCTTTAAGACCAGTCCTTTTTTTTGGTACCAACAAAAGAAGCAAGGCAAAAATTACTTTTAGGCAATCATGTCTGTAGATTTAGAGCATATCCCTCTATTACATGCTTTTCCTCAAGTCTCAAAGTACAGATAAAGTTTCAAAGAACAAACATTTCACACAGGTAGTAAGTGTCAATCAAAGACCCAAATTGACACATTAAGTTTATTATTTGAACTATAGATAAATCAAGGCTACTGTTGATCTGTAAGGATAACTTCAGGTAATAGAATTCTGCTAAGGGTCTTGTACTACAGAAATTGTTTTGCTCCTCAGCCAGGTAAAAGTCAAAGAAGGCATAAAGCCTTTCTCATTTCACCTTAAGGTAGAGAATAATCATTTCCCATTAAGTGCTTCTAGTAATTCTTCAATCATCTAAGAGAAATCCAATGGAGGAAAAGGTCTTTTGAAAGAAAATTCAAAGATCAGAAGTTATATTATTCCAATCACCAAACGTATTAAATAAGAAGAGTTAAAACCTTTCCTAATCACACTTGGCTTTTTGTAAACATTGTAATAAAAATGTGAAGAGATTTTTCTCAGATCCTTTACCCAAAAATATAGCTAACAGTCCCACTAAGTCCCTCCATTAAGGAGAAGATAACAAAATTGAATATTTTTCATCTTTTCTGAAGAGAAAGGCTTGAATGCACTGAACTAAAACTGAAAGAAGAAAAACTATTTGGCCTGATCATGATTTGCTCTGTCTTTAGTATAATGAGGAGCTGCAACCTATCTATGCGTTGCCCATTTTCACCCTTGATGCAGTCCCCATAGAAGGGGAAATACATAAATACAAATATGCAGGTTTGCCCATTTCCTTTCTAATTACATGGACAGACTTGAGCTCTGTTGATCTGACAAGAATGTTTCCATTTTGGGCTACATGTATGGCTGCCATGGTCTCAAACCCAGATCACAATTAAAGAGATTTTCAGAGTAAATGAGTAAACAGATTGTTAGAGTAAATGACAATCCAAAATTGGATTTACACAGAAAAGAGCCCTTCCTGGTGAAGGTAAATAGATGATACTGCATGTGATATTGAAGGGAGCAAACAAGTGGTGGTGGGGATATTGCAAAAGTAGTTATCTTTTTTTAAGAAGTAATCAGGATATTCATATGTGCCATAGTACTATAAAATATAATACCGTTAGCAGATCTTATTACAAGTGCTGTGGCCATACAACAGCAAATACTGTTAAGACACAAAGTGGACATTCAAGAAGGATCTTTGCTGAGCTAAAATTGGCACTGAAAAACTAATGTTTTCAATTACTGCAGAGCAAAATAAAATATATACATGACAGAAATTACCTAAAGAATCCAAGCCTGCTCTTTAGCAAGTTATTATGCCATAACAACACCTGAAATGGATCCATCCAGATGGGTGATCCTCATTAAGACTGGAACTAGCCCCATTTTATAAGATCAAAATAAGACCAGATAAATTTTGTGTTTAATAGCATTGAAGTGGTCTATGAGACCTTGTATTAGTTCACTTTATGAACAGAAATTTCATTTCTTATCTTTCAGAACAACTAAGACTCCAGCATATCCAAAAATAGATCCTGGGTTTCTACCTGTTTTTTTGAAGTGTTGCCTCACTGATCACCAAGACAATAAATATACCAATAACTTCCATCGAATCTGAAAAACTATGGGGGAAAAAAAAACACCAAAACCCAACATTTCCCAGTGTTTTTCATTCAATATTAACTTCTGGAGACTTAAGTCACTAATGGATGCTGGTTACAGATCTATCTAATTTCATTTTTTAAATTAATTGTACCAAGGTCACCTGTCAGTACTGCCTGAAACAGAACATTTCCTTTTTAACAATCGTACACTGTATATGATTCAGTGTGTTAAATAAATGACTCTTTTGTCAATTATTAACTTACCTGTTCTGTGGCATATGTTATCATCTGGCACAGATCTATTTTTTCCGTTAATATTTCATTTCCTTTGAGATCTGTTCATTTCAGTTTGTTCTACAAGAAACTGAGTTAAAATGCAAGAATTTGAAGTGTCATGTGAAGGTAAAAATGCATGAACCACAGTTTGTGAGCAGTTGCTGTTATAGTTGCTTCCAGCATGAATTAAAGGTATTTTTATTTTCAAACTCCAAAGGAAAACCAAGAAAAACAATTCCTATCATTTAAGAAGTCATGGAGAGTATTTAGATTTTTTCCACGCCTCAAGTCTGACTTTGATGTATAAAATCAGAAAACTCCATTTGTTTCTACATCCATTTCAGCAACAACAATTTGGGCACTGAAATATTTTGAGAATGATTTTTCTGGGACTGTTTAGCAAGTCATTGCTCATGTACTTTGCAAGAGCTTCTCAGATAAATAAATTACAAAAAAATAGTCTACACAGTAATGGAACAGTAAACTAAGTAAAATGTTCCCAAAGAACCAAGCATAATGTAAAATATTAAATAAACATAGCATTCAAAACTTAGTTATTGAAGCATATTTTGGCTCTTACTGATCTGTGTTTTCCTTTTATGTCTTTTAGAAATGCTGGAACAGTTTGAATCACTTTATTTTCAAGGTCAAGCTCAGATAAAGTGTGAACTCTCCCTAAGAGCATGTTGTAATATGTTCTTAGTTGTTTCACAAAGCTATCAGCTTCTGAGTTTCCTTCTTCAGTTTACAGATTGCCACGTGGCCTTATTTCTTTGGGATGACATTACAACTCTTCATCTTTGCAAAATCACAGAGTTCTCTTATAATCCTTTGATAGTCACCTGCTAAATGGCACTTCTGAAATTCAAACTGTTCAGTAGAAGTTACTCTGAAAGACGTATTGAGCTAAATAAAGCACTTTTTGGCTAGTCTTACTGATCTTTTTTCCTAGGAAGTACATCATAATTGGCCATATAGCATCACTCTTACAGGAAAATTTTAAAAGCCATGTGATGCAGTAACAGAGCAAGGTAGAGAAGGAAGAAGATACGTGCCTTATTTTTCCAGGTTGCGTCACAATATTCATAGCAACCACAGCATGCCTGCTGATTCCACTGACGTTTGAAAAAAGAACATAAGCAGAGCAAGTGCAGAAGATGTTATGTATTGAACTGTCCTGTTATTTACTAGTCCAAATTAGATGTTTTGATGGTTAAAGCTACACAGCATATAGAGCTAGTGCTCCTTCAGAAGGGCTTCCAGTGGGAAGTGATTAAAAGTTGTGTCAAATCTAACTGTCCTCAGAGTTATCACAGGAAGAAATAGAACAATGCCAGGAAGAACACCAAGAAGTTCTTATTAATTACCTTTGATATGGCATTCTATGTACTCTCATACAGGTATAAAAATTAAAATTCATGATCTCTGGTTCAGACAAATTAACACCTGGTTAGACAATTCAACAACTCCTTTTGCCTAGAGAAAAGCAAAAAAAAAAAAAAAAGATATCACCATATTTCCCTCTATCTCTCTTTCTCCTAAAAATACTTTCTCCTCACGTGAGCCTGAAAACATGATATGAGCCACCATGGTAGAAACACTCAAACCAGAAGGCATATGTGTAAATGTGGAACAGTGTATTGGTCGTAATCTCATTCTGTTCTGAGATAATAAATATTAAACTAAATTGTTTAAAAAATTTAACTTTCTCATCCTAACTGTTCCTGAATACCCAGTCTTTCTACCACTTCAAAATTAATAGGCTTGTAGTAAACATTATCCTTTCAGTTGTTATAATCAGGTTTTTTAAAATTAACTAAGCTGATAGTATAAGATTCATGATCCGTTTTGACAAAGCTCAGCAGCTTTATCTCTATTAGCCTGCACGTATCTCTGCAGCCATTTAACAAGACTCTAAAGTTTTGGGAAAAAAAAAGTTCAAAACAAGCAAACAAATGGAATTGTGCAGTTTCTATGTGCATTCATTAAGTTCAAACTTCATACATAAATTTAATGCCGTTCAAGTGCTATTCCACTAGAAGTGATTATATTTTTTCAAAAGTTCACTCAGAAAATTATGTTGGATTGTTCTATATTATAGGATTATAGGTGCAAGTCTTACCAAGTGTAAAATTTGCAAAAGTAGGTATCAAACCCATGCATGCTGAAGGGTTTGAAAAATGTTCTTCTTAGGAACAACAGCATTGAGGTCAAGCAAGGATAAAAGGGAAGACTGGATTTCAAATTACATAAATTCTAGGCTTCTGTGAAATAAGTAAGAAGAGGACATCTTTCACAAAGTTAGCGTATGACCCTGATTGCTGACTGGTTACCATAATATCCCCTATACTGAAAGCTACCTGTATTCCAGAAGTCTTCCATCTATTCAAGAATGCCTAATTTTAGAAGATATTCATTATCCCCAGCTTCCATTGACATCACTGCAAAGGTGGACCTTGGTTATCTTGCAAGGCAGTCAAATCTTCAGCTGTCCCTCAGAGACACCCTCCATTTACTTTTGAGATTAGAAGCCTCAGTTGACTACCTAAACAATTTGGGGTGTTTTTTCAGAAGCTGAATTGCAAAGTGATATTTTGCAAAGTTTACCATTATTGTCTCTTGTTTGGACTGATCCTTTACTGTGGTATTACATAAGCAATCAGCTTCACAGCTCTCATCACCCACTTCTCTTGTACTACCCACTTCAATGCGTGGTACAGCAGACACCAGTATACGGAGAGACCGCACGCTTTCAGCATTTTAAAACTGAATGCTGACCATGAATGATGTTTGTGCCTCACACATAGGCTGTTTGTAGCTGAAGACTTGCAATCCTCCAAGATTCACGGTTCACCTGAGTAATATTTCCATGGTTATTTTTTCTCAGAGCAACTGACATATGCAAACCAGCCTATTGCCTGTTACTCAGGTGAAGATTTGGTACAGTCACTGAAGAGATCAAAAAACTGAGTTGTTTGTCTGGCCTTTGTTTTAGCATTTAAATGTGTGTAGAGAACAGATTTTCCCCTACTCCAAGAACCAAGAACTTAGTCCTATATCTGCTGTGATATGATATTAGCTGTATCTCTGCCAAGTAGCAGCTGTGTAATTATTTTTTTTAAGGTTAAATATATTTAAGTTGTACTTGTAAAGTGCTGAGAACCTATAAAGTCACTTCAATACAGAGGTGCACCATCATTCCAGTAATGCACAAGCCCCAAAAAACTGAAGCAAGTGAATAGCTTTTAGTCCATGCAAAGTCCCACCAAAGCCCTAAGAAAAAAAGCTTCTGAAATCAAAGGGATTATCCAAACAGTTAAAATGAAGCCTGTCAAAGCTAGGCACCCTGTGGAATTAGGTGCTGGATTAAGGCACATCCATTCATCCCATTCCCATTCATCATATTGCTTTCATTTCATGCAGTGTGGATGAAATGGAGTTCAGCGCTCCACTGAGAGAGAGACCTCATGTCCTACCTCAGTCTTCATAGTCTAGTGCATAAACCTCAGCACATATGTGTAATCTATAGTGATTCTCTGGCCCTAATATAGAAATAGAGAGAACAAAAAGACCCTGGCCATAAATACTGTTAAAAGAAAAAATGAAGAGGCAATTATCTTATGCCAAGGATGAATTAGACTGTTAACTTGTTCTCCTGTGTTAAGCGTGGAAAAAGATTACCAGTTTTGACTTTTCCCATCTGTTCTACTCCAAGCTTGCCGAAAGGCTGATATTCTGACAGCAATCTGAAGCACAGTTTTGCCAACTGTTTCTTTTTGAAAGTCCATGTTCCATATGTTCTTATTATGCTTCTTTTTATTGCCTTGAAATTACACAACTTGGAAGGAAAAAAAAGTTCACTGTTTTGTGCGATTACATTAAATATTAAAAAAAAAGTTTGTGGAAGAGATCATCAGAATATACTTCTCTCTTTTCCCATGAGTTACATCCTTGTCTTGTCATGGTGTAGATTCCTGTCACTTATAATGATTGTCTGTTAAACTTCACATGCTGTATTTTTGGTATATATCACATACAGTCTCTACAAAAACGTAATGATTTAGAACACGGTATGCAGGAGAGTAAGAGCACAGGTGGGGTTTATCTCCTCTTTTTTAAATAAGAGTTTTATTTATGTATTGACTATTAAAGTTAAGAAGAAATATATTGCTTGTACATGGAAAGTATTTCTACCAGCATTCCTAGAATATTATCACCTAGAATATATATATCCTAGAATCACCTTCCAAGTAGATAGTCTTTATCACAAGACTTTAACAAGCAAAACTCTTGAACTCTAACCTTATAATAACCTTGCAATCCTATGTAATAGAAAGCACGATCACAAAATCTGTGCAGCCCTGGAATCATTAATGTTGACACATTAATACTAATTTTCTGTCTACTGAGTTCTCATCAACGCAGGGCAAATCTCCACGGTTACCACCTATAGCAGTATAAACTAGAAGTAACTGAGTAAGCCACCGAAGGAAACCACTGGAGTTTCACATGCATTTACAACAGTCTGACTAACATGAGTCCCGGAGAAAGACAGTAATCAAAAATGAAACTATTGGAAGAGGGTTTCGGTGTGACAGGATACTAATGACAGCAGGCACAAGCTTAGCCTTATCAATAAAGGAAAGACTGTGGAAGTAGTATGTTTTATTTGCTCACCTGATTGTATAAGAAACAGACAAAGCTTTGCAGCATGCAACTCATCCTTTAAGTCTGAAACGGAAGCAGCCTTCAAAGCTGAGAAGCACAGAATTACATTGGTGGGCAGGAACCCTGAAGATCATCTAGTACAACATCCTGCACCAAGCAGAACTACATCCAGAACTTGATCGGGTAGGCCAAGGCTTGGTCTAGCCAAACCTCAAATACCTCCAGAGATGGAGATCATATAACTTGTCTGGTAAACTTGTTCCAGTACTGCATCCCCCTGCCAGTAAAAATGTTTTTCATAATGTCTGAGATACATATGTGGCCATTGTCCTTGCTGCATTATCTGTCCTACCAAGAAGAACCTGGCCCCATCATCTTCACAGCTGTCTTTGAAATAGTTGTAAGCAGATTTTAGATTGGCCCTTAGTCTCCTTTCCACCAGACTAATAAATCCACATCTTTCATCTTCTCTTCAGAGATGTTCTCCAAGCACCAGACCATCTTGATAGCCCAGCTGTTGGATCCTCCCCCATTTCTTTATGTGTGTTTTGAATGTCCGGGGCCTGAATGGGATTAATTTTTCCCAAGTGGCCTTGCCAATGACACATAAAGAGGATGACAAGTTTTCTGTCTGTTGGCCATCTCCTCAAAATTCAGCTCAGTACACTGTTTGCACAAGTTATTCCCAGTGAGAGCATGCTGTTGGCTTGTACAGCCTGACATCACCTGTAACATCCCAGCCCTTTTCTGCAGATCTCTCAGCCAGTCACTTCCCAATCTGCACAGGGTAATTCTGCCCATGAAACAGCACTTTCCACTTTTCCATGGTGAAGCTTACAATATTTCTGTAGGCACAATCCTCAAATTTATTCATATCTCTCCAGAATGAGGTGTTGCCATTCTCAGTCAGCTGTTTTCTCATTACAGACTTGATGTGGCTCCTCTGTGTCATCATTCAGAACACTGCTAAAGGTCATTGAACGGTATCAGTCCCAACATCAAGCCCAGGGTATTATGGTCGTTACTGACCACCAGGCAGATCTGACTGTGCATTACTGCCCTTCAAACTTATTGGTCCAGCCAATTTTCTTCTAACAGTCCCATCACCCAGCCCATAATTCCTCAGTTTACAAAGAAAAATGCTGTAGGAGATGGTGTCCAAAACATCTTGACATAAAAGTCAAGATATATTACGTTCACAACTCTCCTCTAGTTCACAGACTCAGTTGTGTCATTAAAGAAGGCAATCAGCTTGGTCAAGCATAATATGCCCTGGCAAATCTCTGTTGACTTTCTTGATTAGTGTCTTTGATCTTCAGGTGCTTGGGACTGAATTCCAATAGCTACATGATTTTTCCAGGGAATGAGATTTCTAGGGCCTCACAATTGCTCTAACATAATAATCACCTTAACCTATTAGGTTATTGTCCCATCCCAGCCAGTAGTCTTATCACTTCACTGCTTGAAAACATTACCCTTTGCTTCACAAGTACCAATCCAGTCACATTTTCTCTCAGATTGTCTAATTATTTATTGAAATTACATTAAACTAAAAGCAATTATTTTCCAACTATATTCAGCTTGAAAATTTTTGCTTCAATTTCAGACTTGGAAAAAAGATTTACATGACTAAACAATCTTTTACAGCTGTACCAAGTAGGTCTAATAGAGACATATCTTTGTTCTACAAAACTAATCTCATTTATTTCTTTTTATTATCACAGGTGTAACAACAATAATGCTATTAATAGATAAATACCCCGAAGCACTAATTCACACTTTGAAGCTAGGAGAATTAGTTTCCAGACTGTTAATTAGTCTTTAGGTTGTTAGTTATAAACAAGCAGTCAAAATCCGTCATTATCATAATTATTATATCAGTAATGTTTTATTTATTTGTAATAAAATAGCATTTGGAGTTGCAAACCTTACAATCTTCTTTTATACAAGTAACAGAAAGCTCTCAGGGAAACTACCTGGTGTTTATTTCCATTCAAAGCCTGCTGCGTTCCATCAGATCCCTCTGATTTCTGAGGCTTTGGTGCAAGTCAGAAATCATGAAAATTACCATCCTCAAAATGTGTTTCAAGGTTTGCTTAAGCTGCTCTAAACCTCTGGCCCCATCTTGCCTCCCTGCCCTGCTGCTTTGTTTGGGCTCTGGTGATTCTGGGGTGAACCAGCTCAGCCAATTTGTCCAAATGAAAACATTCTGCTGGGAAGATCAGTTTCCAGTCAGAGCAAGAAGCTAATACAACTCACCACAAAACTGCTGAAGATAATGCCAAGGGAAAAGTAGGCAAGCGTGTCTGCTCTCCTTTTAGGAGTAATACAGTTTTAGAAGTCATCTGTGACACTTACATCCCTCAAGCCCTTTGTGAAAATATTCTGTTAACAGTAAGCTTGAAATTGATGTCACCAATAACTCTGTTTACACTAATGGAAATCTGCACAGCTGAAAATGGCTTCCCCGAAGGGAAAGAAATAAGCAATGTCAATAGCCTTCATTTGTACTTCTTTACATTTTCTTCATTTTGATGGATTTAAAGTGACTGACTGACTACTTTCTCACCTCCTTTTACCCGGTTCTGACATGTATTACCTCAACTGTACACAAAACTCACAAAATCATAGACAGAGGAAATCAGAGGCTCAGGAAAGAAGGACTCCGAAGTATAATATGCGCACACACATATAACCTGGGCTGTAGAAGAGCTGAAGGGTAGTGTTTTGTTCTCAAGCCAGACAATCCATTTCTTTTATGATTGGCTATAATGCTGATTATGATCTGATTAACGGCCAATTTCATGATGAGCACATTATTCAAATTTATAGTCATTTGTTTGTAATGTGGGCTATCAGAAAGCTTTGCTCTTAATTACACTGATGCTTTAATTGTATAGTTCTACAGCGCTGATTGGAATTGTCAGTTCGTGAATATGATTATTGCACATTAATGCTAAGTATACAGTAATGTTCTTCTCGTATGATATGAGCGTGAGTTGTGTTCTCCCTCTTGATTCTACTGGATTTAATTATCGTTAATATATTCTTTATTAGAAGCAGATGGGCTGTTCAACAGAAGCATTCTTGTACTGTGTCCCTGCACCTATCACAGCAATCCAGACTGTGACAATGAGTTAGGATTGCATTGTTGAGGTTCTGCACGTAGTTACTGATTTAAATCCAACGCAACATAATTGACTGCAGTGGGGGTATTCTGGGTTTGCAGGAATGTTCTAAGAGCTGAACAGCAAACAAGCAATTATCTTATTGATGCACTTGTTGGTATATGTTCAGCAGACTGAATGTTAAACTGTAACTACAGTAAGACCCTCTGCTCCAATCTAGCCTTACAATATCAGTATTTGTCTGGAGCCAGTTTCACCTGACCTTACTTCCAAAGCACTAACTGTGCATTTAAGTTCATTGCCTTCTTATCTGTACTGTGCTGAAATGAAAGACTCTGTTCAGATAGCTACTGTGGCAATTAGGTGACAGTGCTGATACCAACCACTACAAAAACTTGCTAGCGCTATCCATTGCCAGTGCTACAGCACAGGCTCCATTACCATTTTTAAAAAGTTTGGTACACAAGGAAGCCAAACTAACTACTGAAGAGCAGTTAATTTGTTAACAAGTCCTGTGGAGGCTTCCCTCAGTAAGGAAAGATTAGCCATCATGATTGACTGAAGTCTAAGTATGAGGACTGAGGACTGGCTTTCTCCATCTCATATTTGAATCTGCTATACTTTAACATCACCACGCAACAGCTCTATTTGTGAAAACAACAGAAGTGGTCTCTGAGATGCCACAAGGAACCTGCTCACCGGTGCTGTTGACTCATTTCTACTTGAGAACCCAGTCCAAAGATCAGAGTACAAAGGATGGGATATGATAGCCTTAATAATTTAAAGAACAAAAAAATCTTGTTAGTGAGAGAGAATAGTTTCCAGCTGCTCTGCTTCCAAAGACCTTTATTGAGGAAAGCCACGGAGAAACCATTGGTAACACATACTGGTTTCTTGACAGCTACAGCATTATGGGATGCTTCCTTCTCTGAAAGCAGTGGTTTTTATCTCTAGGAGAAGACTTTACCAGCTTTCATCAGCCCCAGATGGCAAGTATCCACGTCCCTATGCTAGCACAAATATTTCAGCAGAATGTAATCTTTTCCAAACACATTAAGTTGCTTTTTATAAATAACCGATCAGCTTAGTGTGTGCTTATACTGTTGGATGTAGCCCCACCCACGCTCCAAATTGGCTGGATGCAAGCCACCTCGTGTCCAAAAGCCATTTAACTACATTAATGCAGGACTACGCCTGAGCTAATAAGACCTGCTGACAATCCCAGTATTAGTACAATTATGTTTTCACAGCGTCTTGTTTTTCTTTTAGTCTAAAATATTAGATCACACAGGCTGACAATTTCATTATTTACTTCAGAACCAAAGTAGAGTTTAATATGTAGAGAGAGAGTTTATCACAAACAGAAGCTTAAATAGCCAATATAAATCTTCTCCAAAGTAGTAATAATGGATTTAGCAGCTATGTGGTAAACAGAGAATTAAGGATTTCATTCCACTAGTCTCTTATTTGTCTTTAAACTGACAGGCAACATAATTTTGCTGTTCACAATAACAAACCTTAATTGATAGACTTCTTCCTAGTATTTTATTCCAAAGAATTGATGTTTGCATTTAATATCATACTGTCATTATCTTGTTTCCTCCACAGTGAGAAGAGTTTTCTGCTTTCTGCAGGTGCAGAGGACCAGCTAAATACACAACACCCCTCCTCTTATCCTTCCTATCAGCATGCACAATCATCACTAGTTATTATGCATAATTACATGGTCGCATGTATTAAATGTTTTTATATTGCATGGCAGCATATTTTAACAGTTAGGAACTTACATCTCAAAACTCTTACAGGTATTTTAGTCACATTTTGAAAAGCAGCATATTTTTCCTGGAATGAAATGTGTTTTTAGCACAAGTTAACTTACCTAATGAACAATATGAAAACATAATTAAATAAGTGCAGAGAAAACATGTTTTTCTCTCTTTTTTTCTGTGTGTTACCATCTGGTTCACTGGTAACCTAGAAACTAGATTTATCAGCTGCTAGCTACCTGAAGGCTTGGGAGGAGCAGAGAGGGAAAAGAGGGAAAGGAAGGTTAGTACTTAGTATTTGTTTTAACACAATATGTTATAAGTGCACTAGAGCTAGTACCATAAAGTTATACAGCTTATACAAAAACACAAATTCAAAAGAGCATAAACAGAATTATTTTTAATTAAGATTACCAAGTCAATGTTGATTTTAAGAGGGATTACTAGTCTGAGGTCCAAGCAGTGCAAAACTTGAGATGCAACTTGGTTTCTCCATCTATACAAAGTGGAAGGTTGCTTCCCATGTTTATTTGCTGATACCAAGACATTCTGAGTTAAGACTACACTTAAAAGAAAATCAAATACTTGATTCATTTCCTAACATGGTGGTGCAAAACAAAACATTAAGAACTTTAGCGTCCTTTACTCCATTGACTGCAAAGTAAATCTACTAAGTAGTGGAAGGATTAGATAGAGCAGATATTATCAGAAGCATCCAGTGAAGATGAATGCAAATACAGACGGATATAAAAAACTTTGGATACCAGGTAGTCTTCATTTTGGCAATGAAAAGTAATGTTTTGGAGTCATTGTTATATCACTGTGAGACAGAAATGTGTAGCTGTGATTTATAAAACCCACTAAAAGGCAATGATGACAGTGTTTTTCAGGATGACTCTTCAGGGAGGGAAGATGTGGTAACAGGGTATCCTGTAGACACTTTTTTTAAGAACTGCTCTGGTTTTTGCCATCTTTCCAGGACTCTGGTATTTTAAACTTGTTTAAAATATTATTTATTTCAAGACCAGAAATATCCTGAACGCAAAAAAAAAATTATTCAGGTCAATCGGTGGCATCAGTATGTGAGGAAAAATATCAGAAGGGAATGAGCAGTAGCAGAGACTAAATTCACATTTCTACCTTAGTGACTTACTGTATGCCAAGCCAATTTGATTTCAAAAATCACTAGCCAAAAACATTTTCATGCTCTAGGACAAAGGACTCATTAAGGTAACCTTAAAGATTTGTGAAAGAGAAGAAAGGTTCTCTTTGGAATTAGAATCAAGTTTAAACAAAGAAATCTGCCTTAACCTAACAAGGCAGCATCTCTCTGGGAAATTAAGTGACAATGTTATTGCAATTTAAAGTCACAGAATAATTAAAAGTGTGGGGAGTGGAACCCTGCAGGCCTGCAACAATGAATATTGCCATCTTTCTGTATTTTCACAGCCAACGCTGGGGGTGATCAAGGGATCAAGTCTGCAGAAAAGGTCAGAGGATTAACAGGTGTTTAAGGGAGTATAACAGAACTAAAGTGGCAGCTTCCATGGCAACAGCCAGAAAAAAAAATGAAAAAAAAAAAAAAACCAAACAAACCAAAGTACATTATCAAGTAAAGAAATACATCTCTAACGTACTCTCACAAGTAAGAAATAGGTCTGGGATGTGGGGGTGTACAGGTTGCCTGAGCAACCCAGGAATGACCAATAACAACTTTTTCAGATAGAGAAGGGAAACTAAAATAATGGTTCTGTCCATGTGCTTTGCCTTTTCCCAAATTTTAGTAGCAATGAGGAAGTGTTCTTTTTCAGCACATATCTTCACATGCTCTTACGCTCTAACATTTCATTTTAAACTCAGTATTTCCAAATATAACAACGTGCATTTAAAACTAAAAATAAATCTCTCTTGCATGTATATATTAGCTATTGATGATTGAAAACACATTTTTCCCTTTCTTTTTTCTGTTCTTTAATCTCCCTAGCCTTGGAACAGATTGTACAGAGTTCAGATAAGATTATGTTACAATGCAACTGTAAACTGACACCTTAAAAAATGGGAACACTGCCAAGTTATTCACAATGAATATAACCAAGAGTTCACCAAATGTTTTCCTTTAAATTGAGAAAAGTATCGAATTACACACCAGTTTTATTATCTATAAATATTTATGCAAGATTAACTGTTCAGTTTCGTATTTCAGTAAGCAAAAATTGCAAAGGGCCAACTGCTGAAAATGTACAAAGTCTCTCAGAATGCAGAGCAAAGTGGGTTGTAGAAGAGTTTGTAGGCCTTAAAACTGTAATGAGTTCCCTAAATAGAGAGGAATCACCTGCTTGAAAGTGGATATTAAGACAACTTAAAAGTAGAATCAAACCCTGAAAAATAATCTATATTCAATTCCTTAGTATATATTTATCTATTTATATAGATACACAGAAATACAAGAACTCCTATGCTTTGAATCTGCTCATTTAAGTTATTTTAATACAATTATATTTAGTAGTTGGCATTAGCTATTCGTCTAAACTTGATTTAAACTCAGGATAAAGATGTTAAAGCACCAGAATTCTGGTCCCAAGTATGTTACTGACATGCTGCTTTTGGTTGGCATTGTAGATAATTTGTCTCAAATGCATTTTAATTTCTTACGGGTTTGCTTTCAAAAAATTTCATGAATTCTCAGTAATGCTCAAGAAAAGTAAATTTTCCTTAGATGCATTCAAAAATGTGTAAAATAAAGGTACTGTTCTTTTCCTACAAACATATTCAGCATAAACTGGGTTATAAGATTGACATCTATCTCACCAGAAGTCTAAGGAAATAATTTGTGACTGTCATGACCAGTCTTGTAATGAAGAAACAGAGCTCAAATTTCAAGCTGTCAGCCAAACTTAATTGAACTGTGAGAGTGAATTATTAAAAAAAAAAAAAATAGAAAAAGAACACATTCACAAATACTGACTGTGTATACATTTTTCAAAATGGGAGATCAAAATCCTATGTGGCATTGTGTACTTGTTCACCTCAGAAATTTGTCTGCAGGAATGTTTTAAAGCTACAAAATTTCTATTAAAATAAGTTCTCCTCCTAAACACAGCCATCCATAAATATCCAAATGACAGCTTCATAAATGAGGGTTCAGTTGTGTCTTCAAATATTTTGCAGATTCCAAAATGTATTAATTTGGAGTTCATCTTCATGTCGTAATTTTTTAATTACAAAAATACTTAAACCCATTTCAGAGAGAGCTGTGAAACATCTTTCATTTGCATTTGGGCCTCCATTGCCAGCAAAGACATCATTGTTCAAGGGAAACATATCTCAGTCATTATCAAGAGCTTGTGTTACAGTTAAATCATTGGAAAAGCTGATACATAACTTATTTCAGGTAGCTAATCTAATCAATGAAATACGAATAAAGAACCTTATTATTTATAGAAAACAAGTCCATATCAAGTCATATCAGAAGTTTAACTTCTCTGGAGTCCCAGTAATTTTAACTGCTCAGACTTAGAACGAACAGTCTGCACAAAATGTGAAAGTATTAGGAGGTGTTTTGGAAATACTGATCAGCTAAGAACTGGAAATTTCATGTGCAACAAGAAGATATTTGCTAGCTAAAGTAAAAGACATTCAGTTAGTTTTTCAGATAGCAAATCACTAAAGCTTTTCATCAAGAATATACGTGCTGATATTTGTAAGAGCTCTAAATAGTTTCACACCTAGACAAAACTCTAGGCCTTCTGTATTTTCTCTAATTTCTGTGTTTTTCCCACTTCTATTCTTTGGTATCTTTCTCTCTTTTTTTCTTTCACTGTTAGTCTGAGCGAATGATTCATTGCAAATAATTGTCATGAGTTATTCATGCTTTTACTGCATGCTGGTACCCACCAGCAGATTGTAATTTATTTGTCATTTTAAACTAGCCATGGTTTTGCAAGTTGTTGGATTTTTTGGTTTGGTTTTTTTTTTTCTGTACAAGTAGATCATGAAAGTGTGAGTATTGGACAGTTAACATTTAAAGATTCAAACTCTGTTGCTTAGTTGCTATGCCACCAAAAAGAAAGAGAAAGGCTGTTGTTTCTATTCTTGTCTCTTAAAAGTATAATCATACAGTGGCTTGAAGAAGCCAAACGTTTTGGGAAAGGAAATGTTTAGAGAAAGATTGCAAAAAAGTAGGATACAGGGAACATTACAAAAAAATTAACCATTATCTTTCCAGGCTACATTGACATATCTCAGGTAACTCAAATAATCACAATAAATATGAGTGGAAGAGATTGCAGAGTGTCATCTATCTACTTTGGGTTTTTTAGTCTTTGCGTTGCAAATGTTTGATGACTTATCGATTTCTTTTAAAATGGATTGTGAAAAGCAAAATAATAAAAGCAAGTCAGCTGTTATTATGCTTAGAATTGCTATGTGGGGATGTGAAAAAGTCGAAAACCACATAGAAACCCTCTACAGCAATTCCACAGTTCCTTCTAGACAAACTTTTCCAGAAAAATAGATAAAGGTACACATATATATAAAAATAGCTATATAAACACATGTAAAATAGATATAAAAAAGAAAAATATTTTTTAACATAAATCCTAACCTAAAGCATCTCATAGTTCAGTTTAAACCCATTACTTGCTGCCCATCCATGGTGGCTGACCCAAAACCAGGAAGCCCTAAGCCGAGCCACAGACCTCGCCTTCCCACGGAGCTGCTCGGTGAATGCCAGTTCCACTTAGCAGCTGTAGGGTCAGGGGGAAATGTGTGGTTTTGGAAACACAGTATGTCAGTGTTTCCAAAACATTTTCCTGGAATTTTTTTTTCCTGAAGAAATTTTTCTTTAAAAAAAATGGATTTGTTCCAATTTGAAACGAAGCCAAATTAAAAAAGAAAAAAAATATAAATCTGTGAACTGTAAAGCCTGCTGTTCAGCCAGCCCTATTGCTGTGGCATAGTGAACATTTCTGAACACTGGTGCCACCATGGTCTTATTCCTATTCTTCCTTTCTCTTGAGTCTTCCTGTTTCACTGAACGAGACTTTGCCCCCCTCTTACTACTTGTGAGGTTTCATACTAGGCAGCTTTCTAGTCTCCTAACCACTCACTGCTGCCCTTGTTGTTCTTTGGTTTCCTGTATTTTGTAAACTAACCTCAACCTCACTGGGAAGAAAAGCAGAAGACTGCAAGATGATCAGTGAGGATTGCTGCCTTTTTATCTGTGTCTTCCTTTACCTGTCTGGAGAAAAGCATTCCCCATCCCCCTTTGTTGAAGTGTCACATAAGGCTTTACTTGCTTATCATCAAGTTTATTATTACAGAGGAGTTCATGCTCTCGGCTCTTCTTTTGGGAATCCCTGTACTCCATGGGGAAAGATTAAGTCCGAATGACGATAATAAGAAGTGGTGGATATTTTGGATATGACGATATATCTGGCTTCAGAATCACTAATAAACCTTCCCAAACTTTGCAAATCCTGCAATAAAATCATGATAATTGCTAATACCGTTATTTTCCCATCTGTTGAAAGTCACTTTTCCTGAAACAATTATACTGATAATTAAGTCCAAGCTTTTATCCTGAAATGAAATCACCGGAGTAACGCCATAGTCTGAGATGGGTACACGTAGTGCAACTATGACAAACTTAAATAGGATAGGGCAAAGAGATCTTTCTGTCTAAGTAGACAGCCAAGAAGACAGATCATTGAATTATTAAGCCTCCCTGTCATCTGAATTCACAGAAAGTAGGAAATATTTTTTTTTTCTATTTCAAGTATATTACAGGAGTGGTTTTTAGTGACAGGTAGGCACACAAGTTCCTTCTGTTGCTTTCAAAACTCCAGCCCACTTTTCTCTCTCTATTTCAAGCAAAGAGCTATAGAATACAGAGTGGAGAGCATCTGAAAATAACAATCTTGGGAGCAGACAACAATGGACACTGTTTTACATGATACATGCCCTTAGACTGATGAATTTTAGCTTGTGGACAGAAAAGGACACTCCAATGTGAAATTACCAGTTCAAAATGACAGTACACATGATTCAAGACAGTGTTTTATATATTTTGCCACACTTCAGAATGCAGTCAACTAAAAATCATCAGTCATCTTTCAGCTAAAAATCACCTTGCCCAAAACACCAGAAATCTGCAACAGATGTTAAGTTTCTGCCCATGGAAGTGTCTTGTTCTGCTGGCTGCAATTCCTGTAGTCGGATGGCTCTCTTTCAACTCCATTCATGCGTTCCAGCAGGTCATACTTTGTGAAGCCTCTAACAACTAATTAAAGTTTTATTTCAGACCTCTAATAGCTCAATCAATAATTTAGGGAGAAAAGAAAACATTTTCTGGGAAAGCATTAGCATAAGATTCACTGAAGCTGTATCCCTCCTTCTGGCCATATTTAATTTCAGAAAGATGAATGAAGAGAAAACAGAGTATAGCTCGACGCCGTACCATTTGTGTTGCAGTGTCAGTTTTGTATCTTGGAACACTTCTAAATAGCTTTTCTGCTAAAGCAATAATCAATTAGTACTAAAGCACATCTGTAGCAAAACAAGATGTTCTCCTTGGAATTGGATCAAAATTACATTTTGCAAATGTTACCTCATTCATGTACCACTTTCATTTGAATACTACAATTAAAGAACTTACAAACTTCAATTCCAAATTCCATTGGATCAGTGATATGGAGTTAGAAAAATTTTGAAATAGTAATCTCCAGAGGGAATCTTGAACTTCCAAACTTGCTTACTTCAACTCGTATATCATTAGTATCTCTGGGCTAAAGAAACCTTTGTACTGGTGTCTGATTGCCAGGAACTTATTTGGATTTTTTTTTTTTCTGAAGGCAAAGCCTATTTAAGCATTCAGAAGTGCATCTGATTGTGGACAACAGAAAAAAAAAAAAGAAAAATCAGTTAAATGAACTGTAAAACAAACACAGGATAAAAAATTGAATAAGCAATGGACCCAGGTACAGTTATTAGCTGGGAAAAAGATCACACACAAGCTATCTGAAGTGGCCTCTAACTATGTTACTATAATATAGAAGTATAAAATTGATAGCCATAACAGAAATCTATAAGCAGCTGGTTAAAATACTAACTAAGTGTAACAATTGAGTATAAAAGAAACTGATGAGATCATAAACTGGTGAACACTTGCTTGAAAAAAAATGGCAAAGAGGAATCATAAATTCCGAGGAAGTCCCTGCCCAGCCCCAGTTTTAGATTCAGGCACTGCATGGAAACACACGTTGGACTCCAAAATGTTTCACTACGGTTTGCATTGCGCTTACTCAGCCAAGGCAAAAGGCATCAAAACACCATCTTTCAGACTTCAAAAAGGTGGGAGAGATCCTTTAACCCCAATGCACTCATCTACAGTTAAGGGAGAAAACCTCTGGTCTTTTCTCCCATCAGACCAGTAATGATAAAGAGGAAACTACCTTGATAAGGAAATGAATACCCATAATTAAAGTCTAGAGAGTCATCCAGGAGTCCCCCACTCCTGCCTGTGGAGCCGAGTTATTTCAGACCTGATTATGCCTGGCAGCAGTCTGCCACATGACTTGGACAGAGCATTGGAACTTAAGACAGTAAGCTCATCTGCTTGGGGTGTATTGAACCGGCTGGCCTTGCAGAATCCGTAACTGGCAAAGGAGAGGACCTCGAGGAAAAGCCTCTGCAGTAAAACTAAATTTGCTGATCTTAGACATCTCATAAGTCCAAGGATTCTAGCTGCCCGTGAAAGTTATCTACCATATGTTTTGGTACATGGAAGAAATAAGTTCATAATGTACTCTGAGTTGTATAAACAATTGAAGTTTTTTTCTGTTTGGGTTTTTTTCAAACATACTCCAAAATGTCTTTCTTCTCCAGCTTTCCTTCCAAGTTTCTTGTTTCCTGGACCTATTTTTCCTCTGGGCAAAAGAAATGGACTCTTGGCCCTAGCGATTCCTTAGATCACCACGTAATCTGGAATGCACAACATCCTACTGAGGATTATACATAGGTCTTAAACTAATTTCTCTGATATTTTTTCTTCTTTTTTTTTTTTAACAAACTGAAGAGTTCTGCCATCATTTATGATTATTTGGCATTGCTGCTGGAAAGAAATGGGATGTTGGCAGATCCTATATATAAATAGACTTTTCCAGCACAATGACACTTGAAATCCTGATTTACTCAGGAGAATAATCAATTCTCTGTTAAAGCAGCTTTCATGTGAAAAAAAAAGATCTTCAGAGTTTAACAGTCACTCATAAATCACCATCATTTGGAATTTTAATGCAACATAACAGTAAAGAAACTAAAATGAAGTAAGACAAGTACAGTATTCACAGCAGAGTTTGCATGTTTATATTAAGAAATTCCCAAACAACGAGGTGTATAAACTTTATGCAGATCATTAGTATACTGAGGTTCATTTCAATAATAACAAGGAACAGTGTTTAAATTCCATGTAAAAAGCTGGATTTTGTTAATCCAAATTCAACCAGATTTTCATCCAAGAATTTTATCAAAATGTGGTTCACTTCTGAAATTATATAGAAAGCTTCTGAATACTTCTTCCCATTGAAAAAGTAATTTCTGTTTCTTTACAGTTCCTGAAGCATAGTCTGACTTTGCACTTCTGTAAGTGTCTTTGATACAAAGATGATTAGAAAGCCACCAGGAGCAAGGTGTTTAACCTGTCTTACCACAGATGTCTGGCTGAGATAACACAAAAATAAAGTACACAGCTCTAAAGCACACATCCTGTAACTTGATAGATTTGCTTTTCCTTTCTTTCTTTACATAAGAAACAACAAAAAAAAAGATCTTTAAGGTTCTAAACAGAGAGTCTGCATCAAATTTCCCTCCTTTCACTTGGAAAAGAACTAAGACATGAATACTTAGTAGTTTCTGCTTCAGTAGCAGTTAATTATAGCTACATCTCTACCGAGGCACACCAAGTGTAGAGCAATATTCTATGGATATTTTTGGCCCTTGACCTCAGCATTTTAGTGAATGTTCAGACCTTGTTGAAAAATTTCTAAGTAGGGATCCTTACTTGGTTGTTTTTATAAATAACCCAGGTATTTCTTCGGTGCAAGCAATGTAAACCAATCCATTTACCCTTAAACTACACAAACAGTATTGTTTCTTCTATCCAAAATAAAAAATACCAACAGTAAGATTGGCAGTAATTAACGCAGAAGGCAACATTCTTATTCATAGTCTTTTCTTTTTTCATAACCTGTGTACCTGAAAAGCACTGTTTCTCTTCTACATAAGGCCAAATAATAATGCTTTCTGCTAGTTGGTTCTTGACTTCCAGGTACATCTCATTTTGGCAGAAGATAGAGGTCTTCAAAACCCCATACACCACAACATGGAAATCTTTCCAGCTTTACCATGATGGCCCAGGCTTTGGAAGATGTTTTCTTCTGGTTTGGCTCTTAGTAAACATAAAGCCATTCCATCTGCCTGAGGGAGCTGACAACCCAACCAGGATGAAGAGGCAGACGAAATATTCTATAAGCAGATGGGAGAAGTCTCAAAATCACTAGCTCTTGTTCTCATGGGGGACTTCAACTTACCAGATGCCTGCTGGAAATACCATACATCAGAGAGGAAACAGTCTAGGAGTTTCCTGGAGTGTGTGGAAGACAACTTCCTGACACATCTAGAGAGTGACCCAACTAGAGAAGGTGCCCTGCTAGGCCTGTTGTTTGTGAACAGAGAAGGACTTGTGGGTGGTGTGATGGTTGGAGGTTGTCTTCGACACAGCAACCACAAAATCATAGTTTTCGATTCTTGGAGAAGTAAGGAGGGGGTCAGCAGAACCTTGGACTTTTGGAGGGCAGACTTTGGCCTGTTTAGGAGACTGGGTGACAGAGTCCCTTGGGAGGCAGTCCTTAAGGGCAAAGGGTCCAGGAAGGCCAGGAAGGCTGGACATTCTTCAAGAAAGAAATCTTCAAGGCACAGGAGCAGGCTGTCTCCATGTGCAGGTGGGGAAGAAGACTGGCCTGGCTGAACAGAGAGCTTTGGCTGGAACTCAGGAAGAAAAGGAGAGTTTATGATTTTTGGAAGAAACTCAGGAGGACTACAAGGAGGTCGTGAGGTTATGCAGGGAGAAAATTAGAAGAGCCTGGAGAAAATTATAAGGGTCAAAGCCCAACTAGAACTTGATTTGGCTACTACCATAAAAAAAAAAAAAAA